>CAUYON010188584.1:0-76615 GCA_963573935.1 Arctocebus calabarensis | reverse complement strand
TATTAAACCTTTGTCAGAGGCATAACCTGCAAATATCTTCTCCCATTCTGAGGGCTATCTGCTTGCTTTACTTACTGTGTTCTTGGCTGTGCAGAAGCTTTTAGTTTGCTCAGGTTCCAGTAGTGTATTTTTGATGCTGTTTCATGCCCCGGGAGTCCTCCTCATAAAACATTTGCCCAGGCCGATTCCTTCAAGAGTTTTTCCCTGCACTTTCTTCTAGTATTTTTATAGTTTCATGTCTTAAGTTTAAATCTTTAATCCAGTAAGAGTCTATCTTAGTTAATGGTGAAAAGTGTGGGTCCAGTTTCAGTCTTCTACAGGTCGCCAGCCAGTTCACCCAGCACCATTTGTTAAATAGGGAATCTTTTCCCCACTGAATGTTTTTAATTTGCTTGTCAAAGATCAAATAACACTGAGTAGCTGTGTTCATCTCTTGGTTCTCTATTCTGTTCCATACATCTACCTCTCTATTTTTGTGCCAGTACCAAGGGCATAATATTTTTAAAACTTCAGCTTGGGCGGTGCCTGTGACTCAAAGGTGTAGGGTGTAGGCTCCGTATACTGGAGGTGGAGGGTTCAAACCTGGCCCTAGCCAAAAAATAAAAAATAAAAAAATAAAATAAAATAAAACTTCAGCTTATGTTGAAAAAAAATAAAAAAATAAAAAAAATAAAACTTCAGCTTATGTTAGTTTCCTAAAGCTGCTGTAACATAGCACCACAAACTTGCCACTTCAAAACCGAAGTGTATTGTATCCCAGTTTGGGAGACTAGAATTCCAAAATTAAGGCATCAGAAGGGCAGTGCTCTGTCTGAGCCTCTGTGTAGATTCCTTTCTTGTGTCTTTATAGCTACTGTGACTAGCAATTCTTAATATTCCTTGATTTACAGCCGCATCTCTTCAGTCTCTGGTCCTTTTATGATATTCTCCTATGTGTCTCTATCTCTGTATCTGCCTTTGAAGGACATTGGTCATATTTTATTAAGGACCCATCCTATTCTATCATAACTTCATCTGAATTTAACTATTTTATCTACAATGACCCTATTTCTGAATTAGGTCACACTCTGAATTGTCGGGAAGGACTTGAATTTTGGGAGGCCACTATTCAACCTATTATAGAGCTTATGAGCCATATTTATTCTCTTTTAAGCTCAGAAATTCCTAATTGAAAATTGTGCACCAAAAATTTCCAGGGTGTTGTTTCTTTTTTGGAGAAAAATCCTATGTTAGATTATAAAGACTGATTTACTTTTCACAGTTCCTGCCTTTTGCATGCTCCACATTATTCCTTTGCTCATGATTCATTTGAAGACTGGTTTTTATTCTGGACATTTTTCTTCTGGAGGGTCTGTGAATTCATTAAGTAACATTTCCTCACCTGTTATTATAACCTATGGAAAGATTGGTTTACCTTCATTCTTGTGAATTTGAGATAGTTGATTCAGAAAGCAGCTTTGATGTGCTGATGTGTTCTGGAAGTTTCCTTGTAAGGGTATTTGTATCCATCCTTTGTAAGTAAGGTTCAATAACTGGTTATAGTTATTTGTACTTTCTAAGGTTATTATCATCGTTAAAATGGCAGATTTTGAGAAACGTGTTACTTCAAATTCCAGACCTGAGACCTTCTGTTTTCTCTTGAAATAAAGAGTCATTGGTCTAATTTCGTCAACTTATTTCCTTTGTCTGTTGTATAGGGTGCCCAAGAAACATTTGAGAATTATTACCGAAAACAGAGGCGAAAACAGGCCCGTTTAGTACTCCAGCCTCCAACTAACATGGTAGGATTATACCTTCAGTTTTTGCACATTTTCACTTTTCTTCTTTGTTATCTTTTGATTAGGGGTGGAGGGAGAATGTGCATTTACTGTTATTCTGAGATCACTTTTGGTGGATGTGATTTGCAGTGAGAAAACATCTGTGGATGCTGTGTGTCAGGCATTGTTCTAAGTACTAGATATGTATTATCTCATTTGATCTTCATTGTACTCCTGTAATGTTGGTACTAATATAATGTTGATTATATTTACTTTATAATCTTGAAAAATAAGTCTTAATGGATTAAGTACCTGTTTTTAAGTTTGTATTAATGTAACGAAGCAAACAACTTTTTCTACTTTGCTTTATTGCAGCACGAAACTTTAGATGGCTATAGGAAGTATTTCAATCAAATTGTAGGGTAGGTATATATTTATATTTCAATGTATATACTTTTAACATGTAGAGTTGTGAAACTTGGTAAAAGAAATCAGTTTTTTCTTGGGAAATTCTTTTTGTTTTTTAAATCTTTAAGGCGAGATTTAATTTTGATTCTTCTAATGGTTTAAAAGAAATGTCCCATTTCTTTCAATATTATTTTGGTAAAGGGTACTTTTTGTGAATAAAGGTAGAAAAACATTGAATTGTAATCTTATTATACATGATGTTTTGTTTTTCTGTTCTTTGTAAGATGGAATGAAATAAACAACAAAAGTTGGCTTTTTTTTTTTTTTATAAAAGCTAGTAAAGTATTTTAGGCTTAGCAGGCCATACGGTCTCTGTCACAACTATTTAGTTCTGTTGTTGTAGTGTGAAAACTGCTAGAGACAATACGTAAATAAGTGAGCATGGCTGTGTTCCAGCAAAACAGTCTTAATAAAAACAGGCAGTGGGCCAGATTCATCCAAAGGGCTGTAGTTTGCCACCCTCATCTGGAGTATACATAGGGGTATGGAAGAGAAGTTCCCAAATATATAACCCAAATACAAGCAGCTTGTTCTAATTGCAAAATAATAACTGTGCATTTAAAGGAAAATGAAATAAATGGAATGCTTCCTCCAAGTTTTTCTTTTTTTTTAGTTTTAGATTGTTTCAATGTAATTAATAGTTTTGATTAAAATTGACCATTAAAATATCCTAATACAGTTTTGTTTTCATTAATATGAAACATTTAGGCAAGATAGCTGACTTTACATTTTAAATGGATAGTAACAAAAAGCCACAACAAGAATGTTCAGAAATATGTTTGCTTTTTTTTTTTTTTAAATCTTTATGTGATACTTTTTCAACACTTTGATGAGAGTCCATCTAAGGGGAATTATTTTGATATTTTGTGTTTGGGGTTCTCATAAATACATCTGTATTTCAGCTATCTTCGACTCCTTCAAATCTATGAGTTTTCTAATTTTTATTGGTGCCTGATTTTTAATATAGTGAAATTAGCCTCTATTACCTTTATACATTTTCCTCTTTTAGCTAAATAACAGGGCTAGCATTTAATAGAAATTTAACTCTAACCTTTGTAGAAGTTGTTAAGAAGTTATCATGAGCATGGATATAATTCTTAGTCCAAGAAGTCTGATTTCATTTTGATACTAAACAACTCTCTAAAGGAAAAAAATAACTATCAACTTTGAATTTGATGGCAGGTCTTCATGTTTGTCAAACTTTACAGATAGTAATCAATCTATAATTTCTGACAGCTGTGCTTTCTTTTTTCCTCAATCTTAGCTTTTTTGTGGTTGAAGATCACATTTTGCATACAACCCAGGGCTTAGTAAATAGAGCCTACATTGATGAACTTTGGGAAATGGCACTTTCAAAAACCATCGCAGCACTCCGTACCCACTCGGTATGTAAGAAGAACAAGAGTTAACTTACTTAGAGTTGATTATCTATACACAATTCAGTATTTTGCTGCTTTACAAAAGATTATAATCTTTGGAATCACCCTTTTGGACCTGTACATGTCCTTCAAAGAGGCAAAAGTAGCCACTTCAAATTAGCATATTTTCTAACACTGAGTTCACCTTTGCAATAAGAAGACAGCAGCTAACATCTATTGATTGCTATCTATGTGTCTGTATTTCATGTGTACTGTCTTATTTCATACTCACTGCAACCTTATTAAAGTGAGTACTACTATATTTATCTTATAGTCTGGGGAATTGAACCTAAGATGGTTTGGGTAACTAGCATAATGTCACACAATTAAGAGGTAGAACTTAGATTCAAACCCAGAGTCTGTAACTCTTAAGTTATGTTCTTAACCACTATTCCATATTGCCTACACCCTGATTTGGAGTTTGCAGTTTTACTGTTACTTTTTGGAAAAATGTCACATTATACCAAGTTACCAAATTATCAGTTCCTATGATCTAATGATAAATTCTAACATAGCAAATTTTTGGTGATAATCCACTTTATTTGAGGTAGCAGATGCTGACTCTGATTTATTCCTTTATTCAATATATTTCATTAAATTTCATCTTATTTTTAATATTCCTCCCTTATTTGTATATGGTCAGGGACTTGATCTGGCATTTTTGCCATTTTGAAATAATGAATAATAAAATCAGACAAATTTGAAATTATTTTTTAAAAGTTACTACTTGTTCTGAGATTTAAAAAAAATCTCTTAACTATTTTTTTGGCTAGATTTTTTATTTTTATAGTCACCTGTTTCTTACTTTCATTTATAGTATGATTAAGGATTTTATTCTTTTCCTTTTTTTGTGATAGCACATTCATTGTCCTAGGATTATTTTTTTGAATGTCTTATTAAATAGTGTGTTATAACATATAATTATTAACTATAAGAAATCTTGATTACAATACAGAAATTTTCATTATTAGTAACAAATTCAGCCATAATCTTTGGCTTGCTTATTATTAGCTTTCTTATATATGAATTCCAAGGTCCTCTTTTCAGTTTATAAGTGCAGAATATGCAATATATAATATGTATTTTAAATAGGAACTTATTATATGTTTCATTTAATGTCTAGTAAATTAATTTTTATTTTAACATATGTAATTTCTTTCTTTTTTTTTTTTTAGTTTGATTTTTTTTTTAACATATGTAATTTCATTTGTAGGAATATTCCTTTAGTTTTTTTAACTGACCCACTTGCTATTTAGGGATTTAAAAAGAGTTTTGTTTTTGTTTTTCTAGCTATTAACAACATTGCCATGAATATTGTTTTTTGCAGTGAATATGTTTGTAAATATATTCTCATATAATTTAATTATACTTAACAAAAATTCTTAAAGATGGAATTAGTGAGTTAGAGTATCTATACATTTCTTAGGTTCCAGCTATTGCTAATTTGCTCTGTAAAATACTGAATGATTTAGAATTCTGAGTAGCATCTGTTGGAATGTCTATTTCCCTATTGCTTTTGTTCCATAGCTATGTTTAAAACTAGAAAGCCATTCTTCATATATAAGAAATAATCTTATTTTATTAATAATATGCTTTTCTTTCATTGATCATAATAACAAAAATGTTTTCCCATGTTTTGAGTATTTGTCTGTCTTAGAATTTCTTGTTCACTTGCATGCCTTTTTATATTTTTTTCCTATTAATAAGACATAGATGTTAGCCTTTTATCTGAATGTTAACTTCTAATCTGGTATTTATGTTATAAGTCTTTTTTCCTGGTTTCTGCCACCTTGTAAACATTTTAAAATTTTTGTGTAATTTTGTTGATCTTTTGCTTAATGATTTATGTCTTCTTAGTAAAATTAGAGAAAGGAACTAAAAAGAGAAGCTCTTTAAATCACTATCTATATGTAGTACATGGTCAGATAGTTTAAGAACTCATCCTGGAAAAAGTGCTATATACCTCATTGCTGAATATCACTGTGGTCACTTTTTAAGTACTCTACTTAGGAAGCTATGCACCAACACCAGTACCTAGTGTACTCTTCTAAGCAATTTTGGAACTCTTTTCTGGAATGACCATTAGAGCTGTCATATGAAGTTCTGACAATTAAGTTGTGAAACCTCCTCCTAGAAACAGTGCTATGAAGGGTGGACTAGGTGCTGGTATCAGTGCATGGCTTCCCAAGGGGAATACTTCAAAAGTGACTATAGTGACAGCCAGCAATGAGAAATGTAGGACTTTTTCTAAGATGAGTTCACAAACTTAATTATTTGTCCTTGTAGTATAGAAATTTTGAAAAAATTTCCTAAACTTAGAAAAATGGAATCAGAATAATGACTGAAACAGAGAAAAGAAAATGTTACATTGAATATGGCAGAGAAGGATATTTTCAAAGTGTGAGACAATCTTCTAGTAGAATCTAGGAATATTTTAAATTCAGAGTCAACAAATACAGTGAATAGGACCATTTCTTTGAGAAATCATGAGAAATTATTTAGATGTCTGTTTTCCTAAAATCTTGGGCAGCCAGGTTCCTATCCAATTTCCTTGGATAACCTAAGCCTTACTACCTACGTAATGACAAAATAGCTTGATCAGTGAAGGTCTTGAGTACTGCTTTTTGAAGAAAGTGATTCATCTTCCCACCTACTTACGAAGAGCCTGTAGTCAGTTTCCTGGGAAACAGACTTTGAACTGCAGAGGAAGAAACCCATCCCAGTTTTCCATACGAATCAGCCTAGTTCTTCATTCCAAAATATGAACAAATTGCCAACAGTCATAAAATATTTGAGGAAAGCCAACTATATTGTCTAGTAGACAACAGTAAAAGAATAGAATAACTATTCTTTAGCAAACACAAACAACATATGAGCTTGTAGAAAAATTTGTAAAGCAATAATTATTTCTGATTTTAAACATATAAAAGCCTAAGTTAGTCATATCAACTATTCCCGTAGAAGCAACTAAATATGCTGCATTTTATATTTAATATACAAAATATTCTTTTAAGTCTCAATGTAGTAGTAAGTGTGGTAAGGAATTACTTGACCAAATCCAAGGGAAATTGGATAGATACGTAGGCTAAATGTTCAAGCTGCATTTTCCCCAAGTCACTTGGTAACTTTTGCAGAGGATGTGCTTTTGTACATTGGAAATCCAAAGGAATTGCATTAAAATTATTTGCAGGTAATAGATTAGTTTAGCAAGTTTGCTGGTTATAAAATAATTTTATAAAATTAATAGTTTTTATAAACCAACAATAAAATTTTAAAAATTAAAAATTTTTAAGATAAAATTTATATAATAGCATAAACAAAAAGTGGTTAGAAATATATATAACAAGGGTATTAAAGATATTAAAGGCCTCTGTGGAGAAAATTCTAAAAGGATATTAACAGACTAAAATGAGTTAAAGACCTAACAAAAATTGAGAGATATACCATATTTATTGATTAGAAGAGTTTTTGTAAAGATAGTTTTCTCAAAATTGATCTGTAGATTTAATTTAGTGTCAATCAAAATTTCAATAGTTTTATTATCATGAGGATGGCTACTTTATGATCTATTTATAATATTTTTAAGTCCGGAGAATAGCCAAGAGCAAATAAGATACTTAAGACTAAAAATAGATGTTTGGGTTTCTTTTGCCAGATATTGAGATAATTTAAAAATCATTAATTGAAGATAATCTCATATTATCATTGGATAAATGATGAGCTTTCAAACAGTCTCATACATATATGGATTCTTTATATATGAGATATGTATATGCCACTGATGTGGCATTGGAGGTCAGTGGATAGACGACACATTTATGGAGAATAGTAGTTGGGCAATTGGCTATTATGATGGGGGAAAATATACATCAAAAATTGAATTTCAGGTGGATAAATATGAAAATGTGAAAACCATAAATCTTTTAGAGTATAACAACACAAGAGAATATTTTAATGGTACAGGGTATGGAAAGACTTCTTACCTAAGGTACAAAAAGCATTATTCATAAAGGATTCTTACAGTAAACATTAAACTACGTTAAAATTATAAGAATAAACCTTATAAAAGATAGTGGAAAATGAGCCATATATTGAAAAATGGTATTTGTAAGACATATCGTATTTGCAAAGAATTGATATAGACTGTATAAATAAATATATAAATCATTATAATAAATAGACACATTTCAAATATGATAAAACACATTTCAAATATGTAACACAAAGAATAAACCCTAATTTAAACAATGGACTTGAATTAATAATATGTTGATATTGGCTAAAGGCTTAAATAAGTACTTAACAAAAGGAATCTACCTGTCTGGAAAAATCATGTGATAAGTGTTTAGCTTTCTTATCATATCAGTGTAGTGCAAATTATAACCAAATGAGGTAACATTATTCAAGAATTAACAATACTAATGTTGGTAAAGGTATGGGGTAATAAGAACTCACATATACTTCTCAGGAAATGAGTTTAAATTAGTAAAACACTTTTAAAAATTGTGGCATTATCTTGTAAAATTGAAGATCTCATGAATCAACATTTATAACTATATTCCCTTGATAAATTTGCCCTAAAATGCTTCAGTAAACATGCAAGGATATCATTCTAGCATTATTGAATTTTTCAAAATTTGAAGTGATTTAAATGTCCATCAGTAGTAAAATGGACAATCTGGGTACAGCATGAACATTGCTAAAATACCCCTACATACAATAGCATTGATGAATTTCAAAAATAAAATGTTGAATGAAAGAAGCAATATGGAAATTATGCGTATGACTTATTTCCTTTTATATAAAGTGGAGAAAGACAATATTGATTAAGGCTGAGTATTTAGGTGGATACAAACTAAAGAAAATAAGAGAGCAAAAGGATAAGCCACAGATTGAGAGAAATCTTTGCAAATACATATCTAATTAAGTACTGGTACCTAAAGTATACAAAGAACTCTTTTTCTTATTTGTTTTATTTTAAAGGAGGGAGTCTTACCCTGTTCCCTAGACTGGAGTGCAGAGGAAGGATCTTAACTCCTTGCAACCACAAACTCCAGGGCTAAAGGGATCCTCCTGTGTTAGCCTCCAAAAGGGCCAGGATTACATACTTCAGCTACCATGCCCAGCCCCAAAGAACCTAAAACTTAATAAGAAAACAAACAACACAATATACAAATGGGCAAATGGTTTGAACGTATACCACACTGAAAAGGCAAACATGCATGTATAAGATAGTTATTATCATCTGTCATCAAGGAATTGCAAATGTAAGTGATAATGAGATACTAGGACATAATCTAGAAATGACTAAAATCTAAAACACTGCTAATACCAAATACTAGAGAGAATGTGGAACATTAGAAACTCTGATTCATTGCTAGTGGGAATGGAAAATAGTACAGCCAGCCTAGAAGACAATTTAGTGGTTTCTTATAAAACTAAACATAGTCTTATCATATAAATTAGCAAATGTATATGTAATGAATTGAAAACTTATGTTCATAAAAAAATCTGCAAATAAATGTATAATGCAGCTTATTCATAATTGCCAAAACTTGGAAGCAACCAAATGCTCTTCAGTGGGTGAATGAATAAATAAACTGTGATACATGTATATCCATATAATGGAATATTATTCAATGACAAAAAGAAATGAGCTATTAATCCAAGAAAAAACATTGAAAAAATTTAAATGCACATAAATGCTAAATGTAAGAAGCCAATATGAAAAGGTTATATATAATGTATGGTCCCACTTATAGTGGATTCTGGAAAAGGTGGAGTTTTGGCGAAAATGAAACTATCAATCAGGAGTTGAGGAGAGAAAAGGATGAACAGGCAGAACACAGGGTATTTGGAGGGGCAGCAAAACAGTTTTCCATGATACTGTAATGGTGGTGCATGTCAATATACATGTATTAAAATCCATAAAATATATAACACAAAGAGTAAATCCTAATATAAACTGTGGACATTATGTTGATGCTATCTTATTGCAGAAAAGCATGGGATTCTTTCTAGGGAGACTTTAGTAGATAAATTAATACAAATTTAATTTAATTTTTAATAATTAAGATGTTTTATTCCCTTTGTCTTTTATTTCCTTTAGTCTTACTGCTCTGATCCAAACCTTGTCTTAGACTTGAAGAACCTCATTGTGCTTTTTGCAGACACACTTCAGGTATGTGACTTCTGTTACACATAAACTCATCTAGATCAGTATTTCATCAGCTCCAAATCTTTTTATTGTCTACTTAAACTTAGACGAGTACCTTTTAGTTTGTAGTTGTGTTTATTATTTTCCTGTAGCTAGATGTGTTTTTCTCTTTATAGCCTTTCCTGACACTTTATGCTTTCATAAGTAATTCCCACCCCCTTTCTTCTCTCAGACCCAATCAGTTAATCAGACCATTTACTGCATTGGTTTTCCAAATTTTCTTAGTTCAGATATGGTGCCCAGGTGATTTTGTGGTTTCTTTCACTACCATCTTTAATAATAGTGGTGATTTGAATCACATATTACATCTATTAGAGTAACAGTAGAAGTGGGGGAGATTGGTAGTGTTTTTACTTTTTCTTCCTTCACTGAAGGTTGCTGCAAGAGTTTACAGAAGAGAAGACTTAGCTGACAGTATACACAGTATATATTGAATTTAATTTTTATGTTTTTACTGACTGGCTTAGATATTTTGCTATGTATCATTTAATTTTTGAGAGATAAAAACTAGATACTACAAGATACTAGGTGGGAATGAAAGGTTCTACCATCTTGGTCATATTTAAATTACAGTCCAAAAATAACATATCTTTCAGTGCCTAATTTCTTTTATATTGCTAAAAAAATTACCTTAGAAAATGAAGCTATTATTTTGTTTCAGGTATATGGTTTTCCTGTAAATCAGCTTTTTGACATGCTGTTAGAAATCCGAGACCAGTATAGTGAAACTCTGCTAAAGAAGTGGGCAGGTGTTTTCAGGTGAGACATTACCTATACCCATATGTGTATGTTCATGTGCATTGCTGTGCACTCATGTATTTATGTGCAAGGTTTTTCAGATGGAATAAGAAATAAATATATATGGCATATATTTTCTAGCTGCTGCAGGTTATGATCCAGAATTCACGAGAATTGTGAAAAGATGCAAAATGGTCTTCCTAAGATATCCAATCTCAATGTATTAGTGTCTACAATGTTGGGAAGTTCCCCAAACCCTATTTTGGCATTTTTGTTTCCCTGGATAAATGTGAGATTCCTTGGTTCATACCTTCTGGGTCATCTTGCATCTATTACTTGTTTTCTTGGTTATCTCTTTGAGGTTCATACCTAATTTATAATTCACTTATAGTGAGTGGCATTTCTGGCCTTATGAATAATTTGTGTTTTGGGAAAATATTTTTTGAGGACTCATTATTTTATTCTTCATAATTTTCCTTCAGTACACATAGAAAAAAAGGCCTATTACGGTCCAGTGTTTGAAGCCTATTATTTAAGCATTTCTTATAATATACATACAATAATAAGGAAGTTATTCTCTTATATCTCCCATTTAAAAATGTCTCTTTGTACTGTTTTTTTGGGCACAAACCCCATGTCAACTCATTTGAATTTCTTCTCTTTGTAAACCTGTACTTTAAGAAATTTTTCTGCCTAATGCAAGGAAAGCTGATCCATTCCTGCATCAGCTTATCCTATTTTCAAATTCTTATAGATTTAAGATCTTACATTGTTCTTTCAATCTTACTCTTCACAGTTTAGAATATATCTTGCATTATTAGTTCATCTGTATATTAATATAAATATTAATGTTTTCAAAACCCAGATTTATCTAATGTTATAATTAAGGGAGGTTTATCTTTACAGGAAGGTTGAAAATTAATAACCTCACATAGCCATAGACTTAGATGCTTTTGATCTGATACCTTTAGTGAAGCTGTTTTTTTTTGAGACAGAGCCTCAAGCTGTCACCCTAGATAGAGTGCTGTGGCATCACAGCTCACGCAACCTTCAATTCCTGGGCTCAAGCGAGTCTCCTGACTCTGCCTCACTTGGGACTACAGGTACCTGCCACAATGCCTGGTCATTTTTTGGTTGTAGCCACCATTGTTGTTTGGCGGGTCCAGGCTGGATTCGAACCTGCCAGCTCAGGTGTATGTGGCTGGTGCCTTAGCCTGCTGAGCCATAGGCGCCAAGCCCACGAAGCTCTGTTATAATTTTGATTGTGTAATCTCTGCTTTTAGAGAACACCCAATCTAATTGAGAAGGGAGAGCCTAGAGATGAAAAAAATTATGATTAACATAGCACAGTAGATGAAGTAAGGTAACAGAGTTTGGATTTATTATGGAAGTTATTTTTCCTACTTGCTCATTTTTAAAATGTATTTTTACGACAGTAAAATATACATACATAATTTACTGTCTTTACCATTTTTAAAAGTATAGCTCCATAGTAATAAATACAATTTATATTCTTTTTGTTTGCCTTCATCCCTCCTCCCCCTCCATGCTATTCGCCAGTTTTGAAAGTTAGAATGGAAGATCTAGTACAGGGTTAATTTCATTGTGTACTTCTCACTTGCTTTAAAATGTTTGTCTCAGGTATAAAACTCAAATAATAGGAGTTCACATTTATAATTATGTTCCATTAGTTTCAGAGTATAGATTTCTTTCTGTCTTCTTAAAAAGACAGCCTAACTCTAAAGCAAATGGCTCTGTTGCGAAAGGAATATAATAAGGACAGGAAAACCTTCATTTTGGACTGTGGTATATGTACAATCACTAGAGTTCATCAGAAAACTATTTGTAATTAACCACCATTTACTCCCTTCCCTCCATTCTTCCATTTTATTTGTAGAAATATACTTGATTCTGACAACTATAGTCCCATACCAGTAACAAGTGAAGAGATGTATAAAAAAGTGGTAGGACAATTCCCATTCCAAGATAAAGAGCTGGAAAAGGTAAGGAATGCTTTAAAATAAACTTATTTGGTTTGGGTATCCTCTGAATGCTTTCATTGTAATAATTTCTTTAAAGGCATTGAAACACCTTCAGAGGACTTTTTCTGGGGCTTAGAAGAATAGAATTTTCTGGTTATTTTCCCAGTTTTAGATCTTTTTACTTCTGAAGTGGCAGAACAGGAGTGTCCAACCTGTGGCCTGGGGACCACATGCAGATTATTTGAGGAATGTTTTGCTTATCCGTGGTGTTGGATATTGAGAAAGTTATGTGTGGACCTTTTCTTTTGCTCATCAGCTTTTGTTAATGTTTGTGTATTTAATGTGTGGCCCATGAAAACTCTTGTTTTTCCAGTGTGTGGCAGAAAAGAAAAAAGGTTGGATGCCCCTGTGTTAGAGGATTACTGGGTTATACTTTTGAGACATTTTGTCCCAAAAACATAAAATGAAAGTTACTCTTTGTGCTAATAGTTCTTCTGATTTTGACAATGTATTGAGTCATATATCCAGTACCATGGTTATTATACCGAATAGTTCTGTCAACCCACATGCTGTCCCTTTTTAATCAACCCCTCCCCTAATCCTAGCCCCTGGAAACTACCAGTCTGTTCTCTATCTACTTTTGCCTTTTTCAGAAGGACATATAAATGGAACCATACAATATGCAAACTTTTGAGACTGACTTATTTGACTCCATGGAAAGCTTTGAAATTACTCTAAGTTGGTACATATTTCAGTAGTTTATTCCTTTTTATTGCTGAGCATATACTGTAATTTGTTTATTCCTTTACATAAGGAAGGGCATTTAGATTATTGTTTTATTTAAATTTCTATCTTATTCTTTTTAGCATCATAAAACTTTTCAGGGCATTTGCTTAAATTTGACATTGTTAAGCAGATAGCACAGTGTGGAGAATGTTCTTTATGTGATGTAAATAATTTATAAATGTCTTCAGTTTTCTTGGTTTATGACTTGATATTTTTAATTCTTGTATTTACAGCAACCATTTCCAAAAAAGTTTCCTTTCTCTGAATTTGTGCCAAAAGTTTACAACCAAATTAAAGAATTTATCTATGCTTGTCTGAAGTTTTCAGAAGATCTTCATCTAAGGTATAATATGAATTAGTGAAAATGTAATTGGCATTAAAATTGTGACTCTATACATATCTATAAATATTCTGAAAAACATTTGATATTTCTTCAGCTCTGATTTTGAAAATCTTTTCAAATTTTTATTTATTTATTTTTTTGCAGTTTTTGGCCAGGGCTGGGTTTGAACCCACCACCTCTGGCATCTGGGGCCGGTGCCCTACTTCTTTGAGCCACAGGTGTTGCCCTGAATGTCTTAATATTAGCCCTTTACTACATGACACTGCCATATTTTTATGGTAAAAGGGAAAGTTGGTAACCTTTGAACAATTTTGAAAATTCATTATTCTCCATCCTATTCTCTACTTTTTTTTTTTTTTTTTTATAGATTTGCTCTTTAATCTTTTCTATTAATGAAAATTCACTAGGAAATTATATACTAATTTTAATGTTCTACTTGATGACATTTAAAGGCCAGAAGGGGAGTAGCCAATAAACTTGTTTGGAAATATTATTGCTCTACTTGTGTATATATGTTCCCATATGGGTAGATTGGAGGACCCTTTTTTTTTTTTTTTACTCACTTATTAGTTTATTCATCATATACTGTAGCTAATGTATTATTTGTCAGATGCTGCTCGGTGACAAAGACATAAAGACATTAAGATGCTAGAAATATGATCCTTGTCTTCTGGGATTACCTAGTCTAATTGAAGAACTAAACAATTAGTGATATATACTGGTGTCTATAGCAGCACCATAGGAGCCAAGCCAAACACAAATTGAGGACATAAGAAAAGGCCTCTTTAGGATAGGAACATTTTATGTTATATTCAACATAAAATGGTTAGTGTCAGACTCAATTAATCAGACCATTTATTATATTGGTTTTTCAAAATTTTCTTAGTTCAGATATGGTGCATGGGTGATTTTGTAGTTTCTTTCACTACGATCTTTAATAACAAGCTAAATTTTGTCAAATGCTTTTGTCTGCATCTCTTCAGAGGATCATACAGTCTTTTTTTTGCTTCTGTTGAAATGGTGTATTACATTTTATGGATTTACATGTATTAAACCAGCCTTGCATCCCTTGGATCAAGCCTACTTGATTGTGATGTATAATTTTTTAAATGTGTAGCTACAGTCTATTAGCTAAGATTTTGTTAAGTATTTTTGCATGTATATTCATTAGTGAAAGTATTCTGTAGTTCTCCTTTTTAGTTGGGTCCTTTCCTGGTTTTGGAATCAGGGTGATCTTTGCTTCATAGAACATTTTGGGAAAGGTTCTGTCCTTCTCAATGTTTTGGATAGATTCTACAGTGTAGGTACAAGCTCATCTTTGAAAGTGTGATAGAATTCTGATGTGACGCCATCTGGTCCTGGGCTTTGTTTTTTTTTTTCTTTGCTGGAAGCTTTTCTATTGTTTGTTCAATCTCAGAGCTTGATGTTGGTCTGTTCAAGAGATCTATTTTTTCCTGCTTAAGGCTAGGCAGATGGTGTGATTCCAGGTATTGGTTCATTTCCTCTATATTGTCAAATTTCTGGGCATATCATCTTGGGTAATAGATAGAAATACTCTCTTGTATCTCTGTGGTATCAGTTGTTATTTCCCACTTTTCATTTTATGATTGAGGTTATTAAAGATTTTACTTTTTTATTTCTGGTTAACCTGTCCATGGTTTATCAATATTATTTATCTTTTCAAAGAACCAGCTTTTTGTTTCATTAACAGAATGAGATTATATGATGACCACATGGTTAGAACTATCATTTTGGAACTTTAAAATACTATGTGCTTGAAAATATAGGAAGTTTTAGCAGACATGGAAATTAAAGGAAAGAGTCAAATAGAAATGCTTGAATTAAGAAACAGTTTTAGAAAGTAACTATTCCTTTGAGGGGCTTACCAGTAGAATTGGCATGGAAATTACTGACATTGTCACTCAAAGAGAAAAAAAGGTAAAAGAAATAAATCAAAGTATTCAAGATCTGTGGTTGTAGTTTTGAATAGATCCAGGAAGGAGTAGACTGAGAGGACAGGGAAGAAGGAATATCTTAAGAGAAAATGTTTGAGAATATTCCCAAAATAATGAAAAGCATCAAACAAGAAATTCCAGATTTTTAGAACCCAATTCAGATAATTAGTAGCAACAACAAACAAAGTATCATGGTGAACTACACAAACAAAATACTTAATACATCATATTCAAATTCATGAATTAAAAGATAAAGAGAATGTTTAGAAGGCTTTTATAAAAATAAAAATGACATGCAGGAATAGTGATAAGATTTATAGTGGACTTCTTGCATGAAACTATGCAAGGTGGAGACAGTGCAATGACTTCCTTGAAGAAAAGTCAAGCCAGAATTTTAAAGACAGCAAAATAATTTTCAAAAATGAAGGGAACATTGTTTTTTCAGCAAATAAAAACTAGGAGAATTTGTTAAAATACTTTGTATAGTACACAGTAAATATTACTTCCTGCTGCTACTGCTATTTTAATTTTATTATTATTAATACAAGTACCACTGGCACACTGATTGTTTACCAGTATAATTCTGCTACCTGTGATAACTGACTCTTGACACTTCTTTTTCAGCTCAACTGAAGTGGACGACATGATTCGTAAGTCAACAAACCTATTGCTAACTAGGACTCTGAGCAACTCTCTGCAAAATGTCATTAAAAGGAAGAATATTGGGCTTACTGAGGTAAAGTTGCACTTAATGAAGGCAACCAAACCAGTATGTATACAGATGTCCCAAGTACTAGGCTTTATGTGTGAATTAATTATAACTTTCTACATCAGTGGTTCTCAACCTTCTTAATGCCACGACCCTTTAATAGAGTTCCTCATGTTGTGGTGACCCCCAACCATAAAATTATTTTCATTACTAGTAGCATATTCTACATGGTCTATCATGTTCTTCTTAATAGGCTCCTAATAATAAAGGTGCAAAGTGAAATCTCTGTTCTTGGTCAGCTTTGAGTAACCTATTATTTTTTCTAAAACTTCTCTTCCTCCACCTTCCTTCTTTCATTGTTTTTACCACCTTAACTTTCTAAAGTCCTTGGGTAGAATTGTATTACTTGCAACTGGTCATATAAAAGAATTTTTGGTTGGAGAATACATGCATAGTCAAATCAGGTTTGTATCCAAATAAATGGCAGTTTATATACAACATAGAATGTGAAATCACATTTTGCCTGCTTCAATTGTTGATGTCAAGGATATTGATACTTATAGTTCTTGGTTGGTGTCAGACTCAGATTTTGTTTTGGGGATTTATCATGTGTATTAATGGTAAATTACTTTTCATCAACATGTAATCTGCTTGACAAAAGGCCTAGGGGTTTGGAATTGAGGAAACATGAGAGAAAGGCAAGTATCACATTTCTGAGGAAGTTTATCCAATCTCATAAAGAGAGGAGAGCACATATGTTGAGAATATCTTAGCAAACTAAGGACTTGACCCATTGGTATGTATCCCTAAAATGTAGAAAAGTAAGAGGAGTGGTTTTTTTTCTTTGTTGCAGAGACCCAGGATTGCACAGTAGCAGTCAACCTGTCATTCATAGGAAGTTATAGTGCCAAAAGAGAGAAGTTTGAGGAATTCTTTACAAAGAGAAAGGGAAAGGCTGTTGACCTCCTATTTTACCTACAGAGTTATCATAATTTGAAAGTCTGCTGTTGTAGGAAAAATTAACATTTTCAAACGAACACTGTCAAGGATTGTGGTGAATTCAGGAAATGGTTAATGATACTTACCTATAGTAAGTATGTAAGTATAGTAAGTAAGACAGCTGGAAGGCAGGTGAACGTCTACTTTTGATTTGGGGGTAATTTTCCTTTCTCTGTATCAAGATTAAAAGTTGGGACATTGGCAGTAATAGACTTCTACTTATTTAATATAACAAACTTTTTCAATTGAAATTTTCCTTAGATATTATTTAAGACAATGCCCTCATTTTACACAACTTCCTTCCTACTGCCTGGAATAGAAATATTATGTATTGCCTTTACATGTCTAAAAATGGGCTAATTTCTTTCATAATCAAAAAGGAAAGTTGGAGTGAAAATTAGGAAGTATTCATTCTTTTGTTAGAATGTACTCTTCTCTTTTTCTGAATCCCAATTAGGACAGGGAGTTTATTTTCTAATTTGTGAATAATAGCTTCATCAAAACCCTTTATAAAACTCTTCTTATGCTATTCAATCTAACAATCCTTTAAAAACCATTTTAAAACTAGTAGTGTAGTAGAACATGGTCTACATATATAGAAATGGCTTTGGCCTCAGAAGACTCTTCAGTTTGGTTGTGGCTATGCCATTGGTTTTTTTGTGACATTTTTAGAGAAATGCCCAACTTCTCAGCTTTGGTTTTAGCACTGTTCAGATCAAGTAATGATAGGAAAAACCAATAGGAACTTAGCAAGGAAGAACCTTAATTCTTCACATTATTTCATTGAATATTAAACATTATTCCTTAGTCATTTTGTGCTTTTAGGCAAATGTATTATACTTTCAGTATCTTTACATGAGAATGAAGTTACACTTATACACATTTATTTATTTTGGCTATTATAGCAGTGTGTGCATGTACAGGTCCAGATACATAAAATGATTTTTTAATCTCACATAAACTCATTGAATAACTATACTATCTACTTTTGGAAAGAGAAGACATTATATTCTTCTTTAAAAGTACTAAAGTGATTTCACATATGGAATCACCATCATAATAGGTAACATTTGTGGAGCAGTTTATAGTCTTCAAAGCCCACTCACAAATACAATTTCGCTTAGTACAGTAACATTTGAAGCACATTTGGCATGTGTTATTATTCCCATTTTATAGACCCATAATTAAAGTTCAGGGAAATTATCCAAGGTCACATAGCTAGCAAAATGGTAGAAGCGAGACGTAAATCTGGGTTGTTTTTTCCCAAACATATTTACTTTTACTGTGTTGTACTGACTTCCATATTGATTTCATTATTTATTGTAACAAACATGGAGATTTTTACAGGAGGTCCATAGTAATATGGAAATTGTTCTAGTTAAAGATAGTTTTGTGTCCAAGAGTAGAAATTCACTTAAATAACTGAGTTATTGAAAGTATATAAAATTAACAGAATCCTATTTCAGCATGTCAGATAATTCTCTCAAGACTTGAAACTTCTTATAAACTAATGTCTGTCTATTTGCCTATCTTGTTTTAGAGGTTTACACAGCATCTCACCTCTTCTTTTTTTCTATGTATATGTGCGCTATCCTTTTATCTTTTCTTCTTGGACACTGGCTTTGTTGCTTTCCTCTTGCTTCTTTGCTTTCCTCCTGCTTCTTTGCTTTCCCACTCAACATTACCTCTCAGTTTTAGAGGTAATGCTTTGCTCATTTTCTAATTCTGTCTCACTTAAATGCTTTGCTCATTTTCTAATTCTGTCAGTAAGCATAGGTATTTTCCTATGGCTACTTTTTCAAGGTCTGTGTGAAAAGCAGTTGAACAAGTAGATGGGACTACAGATGCCCACCACAATGCCTGATTATTTTTTTGTTGCAGTTGTCAGTGTTGTTTGGCAGGCCTGGGTTGGGTTTGTACCCACCAGCCCCTGTGTATACGTGGCTGGTGCCCTAGCCACTGAGCTACAGGCTCCGAGCCTATCAGTGATAAGTTATGTTGATAGCATGTACCTTTGATATGATTTGATGAGAGCAATTTGCCTCCAAACCCATACCTTCAGTCTAACTGTGAGAAAAACATTAAACAAACACAAATTGAAAGGTATTCTATAAAATACCTGACCAGTACTTCTTAAAACTATTAGTGTCATTGAAAAGAAGAAAAAGTCTGAGAAACTGTCACAGACCAGAGGAGGCTTGAGGAGATATGATGACTAAATATAATATGGTATGTTGGTGGGATCCTGAAGTAGATAAAGAACATTAGGGAAAATCTAGTGAAATATAAAGAAAGTGTGGCATTCAGTTAGTTAAGTGACAATGCTGATCTCTTAGTTGTGGCAATTGTACCATAGAACATAATACATTAACAGTAGTAAAAGCTGGATGAGTATATGGGAACTCTCCACAGTTTCCTGTAAATATAAGTATAAAACTATCCTAAAAATCAAAAGTTTATATAAATAAAAATTTAAAGAATGGGAAGAGAGGAATTAGAAATAGCAAATACAAGAAGTTAGCTTTTTTTTTGGAGGATTTCATTACGAATAAAAGGAAGGAAATGAGGTGGTAACAAGGAGGGAAAGTGGGTTAAAATAAAGCTTTTTGTTTTGTTTCTAAACAGGGAAATAACAGCATATTATTTGAGATGGGAGTGACACAGCAGAGAGCAAAAAAAAAATTGAAAATGTAGGAAAAAGTGCTATTTCTCTGGAGCACTGTTTTTAGGTAAGAAAGTTTAGGATTTAATACACAATTAAAGGTAGTGTCAAGTTTGCCTCTGGTAGTAGCTAAGAATCAGAGTATGTGGGTGCAAATGGGAATGTGTTGTGGAGGCAGGTTCCAAATGCTCAGGTTTTCCAGGGCAAGCAAGGTCTTTAGCTGAATGTGGGAAAGGGACATCAAGTATACGAGCTGAAGGAAAAAGAGATGCGACATATTCCTCTGGGAGCATGGAAAAGATAATTGATTGGTGCTATATAATGGGATTATATGGTAGCATTTAGTGCCAACTCTTTACTAGATCTGAATTAAAGTGAGAATAGCCAGTAGGATTGCATATTTCCTTAAACCATATTTAGCTGGAAATTATAATAAATGAGTCCACAGCAATGCTGGTTTCTCTAGGTATTGAGTGTATATTGCACCTGGTAGTTTATTATTTATATTAGTATTTATATTTAATTATTTCTAGTGCATGTATTATTTATTTGGTTTAGCATTGGTATTATCCCAATTTTAAGATGATGGAAGATAGTGAATAACTTTGCATAAGGCCACACACTCAGTAAGTAGCTTGAAATAAAATTTGAGAAAAGTTTTGAAATATTTTCTTTTAAAGTAAGATTTGGAATAAGCTTTGAAATTAGATCTTTAAAAAAATTCATATGCAGGTGTCCCCTATGGCTCAGTGGGTAGGGCGCCAGCCCCCATATACAGAGGGTGGGTGTGTTTGAACCCCGCTTGGCCAGACTGCAACAAAAAATAGCTGGGCATTGTGGTGGGCGCCTGTAGTCTCAGCTACATAGGAAGTTGAGGAGAGAGAATCGCCTAAGCCCAAGAGCTGGAGGTTGCTATGAGCTGTGACACCGCAGCACTCTACCAAGGGCAGCAAAGTGAGACTGTCTCTTAAAAAAAAAAAAAAAAAAAAAATTCATGGACTATGCAAAGTGGCTCATGTCTTTAATCCTGATTAGATTTTTCTCCTCCTGGCATGGTTCTTGGTCTCAGGAATGGAAGAATGAATTCACTAGCTACAGCCAATACAGCAATAGTTCGTTGGAAGATAGGAAAGCTTCCAATACAATGGAAAGGGTTCCCAATGGGTTGCCATTGCATCTTGGCTGGGTTGGACTTTTTATGCCTTGTCTGCCCACCCAAACCTGCTGAGAAACACTAATTGGGTCCTTCAAACCTAGTTGGCTTACATTGATTGGTTCCTTTAAACCTTAACTGACTGTCTTCTCCTGATTGACCCTTTATTTGCAGTGGGGCTTTTTCCTGCCTAATCCCCATGGGAAGTCCCTGCTTGACAACAGCCAGTGACCAGTGGCTGCACAGGTTGCCCTAAAAGAGTCCTTCTACCTTCTTTTCCTTGGGGTTTCCCAGTCTTTGCTTAACACCTTTTAACTCCTATTTCAAGCACTGTGGGAGGCAGAGGTAGGAGGATCACTTGAGGCCAGGAGTTCAAGACCATTCTGTGCAAGAGTAAGAGTCCATCTCTTGAAAATAGAAAAATTAGCCAGATGTGGTGGCACATGCCTTAAGAAGCAGCTACTCAGGAGGCTAAGGGAGGAGGATCACTTGAGCCCAGGAGTTTGAGGTTGCAAGAGCTATGATGATGCCACCGAACTTGCCTGGGCCATAGAATGAGACCCTGTCTGAACACAATAATAACAACAACAACACCCAAATTCTAAACTCTTGCTCTTTTCACATTTTGTTAACTTTAAAACACCAGTATCACAAAGAGAAAGGAAACTAGTTTATTTATCTCAGAATACAAGGGAGTTAATTATGTTTGAAAGTTTTAACATGAATCAGATCAAATTTTACTTTGTGAAGAGTGTATTCATATAAAGACCTAAGATACAAATTGGATTAAAAAGAATTTATGTAACATAGATATAGAAAAATTACATCTTCACTTTATATTCCTTCAAAAATGTCATTTCTTTCTAGAACAGAGAAATCTATAGAGACAGAAAGTTATTGCTTAGGACTCAGATTGCTTGAGGTTGGAGGGTATAATGGTAAAGGAAGGTGACCACTAAAACGTATGAGATTCTTTTTGATGGGACACAATGTTCTGAAATTGACTGCAGTGATGGTTTCATATTTCTGTAAATATAAGAGAAACCATTCAAATTGCATTCTATAAATGGGGTAAGTATATCCCAATAAAACTATTTTAAAATTAAAAGAAACAAAATGTCAGTTTTTTAAAGAGGCCTTTCTTGACCACCTTATCTCAAAATAGCTAAGACCTATCTTCCCCGTGTGGCTCCTTAGTTTCATTTCTGTTCACAGTGCTTATTATAATATAAATATTATACTGTATGTTTGTTCATGCATGTGTTTCCCATAATCTTTATGAGGCCAGAAACTTTGTCTTTTTTGGGTATAGCTGTAGATAGTTATATGCCAATCCCTTGTCACATAGGAGGCTCTTAATTGATGAAAGAAAAAAGAAAGAAAGAAAGCAGACAGATCAGTTCGTAGGGTAAAATTAAAGAAGTTCAGTGTTTCTATTAGTGATATAATATTGGATATGTATATTTTTATTATCATAATAGTACCTCAGGAAATCTGAAGAAATGACCAATGCTTTGCATTTATTCTTTGTTTTTATTTAGATCGATGACAGTATGACTATCTTCTTATTTATGACCCACATACCATTTCCCTCTACTTTCTGTTGTTAACAGTAATGATTATTGCTCACATTTTGTTAAAGTGTTTTATACATAAGTTTTGTCAAATATAAATTCTGTATTAGACTTTAGAATTTGTGACTACTAGTTCCATGTATTTTAGTAATTTGGGTATTTATGTATGGAGATGTTATAAAATGAATATTTTACACCATTTTTGGTAGCCTGACTGGGGTGAAATGGAGATCAAATCCCTTAAAGTCTGAGGGATAGCTCATTTTTGTGAATGAGAACCAATGCCGCTTTGGTTATCTTGCAAATCTAACAATTGAGAGGCATTGGTGGTATGGAGAGGAGTGTGACTTCTCATTTTCTTGCTTTGGATTAATCCAGTGGCTCTCAACCGGGTCACAACCCCTTTGTAACAATGAAAATACATTGAGGCATTAGGAAGGTTGAGAACCCCTGGATTAATCCTTTTGAAGCTTAATTGTATTGAATTTTCTGCTTTTAGAAGCATGCTAGTAGCAGAATAATAAATAGAATTGTTTATTCTAATATAAACACATGTAGATACCCAAAAGTAATTTATAGTTGAGAGTGGAAATCTCTTCTTGGAATTTAGGTCTTAGTTTTGACCTTTGGAAAATGAGGACTGTTTCTTTTCTGAAGTTTGTCAAGAATAGAACATTCGTCTTCATGGTTTAGCTTCCACAGGGGTATTTGGAGCAGGTTTGAGGGAGAAATTACCTCTATAGTATACTCAGTGCCTTTCTCAATAGATTCTGTCTGGTGTGGAGAAGAAGACACAGAAAAAATTTTAAATTCTTAATGGTTTTAAATTCTTAATTAAGTCACTTAATTCTTAAGTGACTTCTGTTATTTAGTTGTGAAAGGTGGTTGTTTGTTTTATAGTATTTTTTGACTGTTCTAATCGAACTTTATATAAGAGATAATAAATAACTGATCTGTTGCTATTTTCATGTCTTTGAAACAACGTTCAGGACAGTTTGGATTGCTATAGTGGTATAGTTTATAAGAGATTGGGAAGTAAGGGTTAAAAATATCATCAAAGGAGCTCAAACTCTGATGGAAGTTGATTTCTGAAATTGCTTTATTTCATCTAAAGTTCAAAATTATCCTCAAAGCATCTGGCTTTAAATTTGTAAATGCCCTTGTAAGGATTTTGGTAGCTGTCATTCAGGAGTAGAGATCACTTAGACCTCATTAATAGACAATATTCCCCCTGAAAATGACATGGTATCCACTGTAATCCTAGAGTGTTTTAATAGCCTATTCTATGCTCAGCAATGAAACATTTCAAAAGTGACTGACAGCCAATTGATGTAATTCATGGTGATCTTTTGTGTTGACAGATCTCTAAAAAGTCATGGGAAATTACTACTGTACTGAGTGAAGCCGCCTCCTTTTTTTTTCTTTAACTGCCAATATCCTGCAAAACAGGACAATTTTCTCTTTGACTGCCACTGTTTTTTATTTCAAGAACATGACATGATTCTTCCTTATTATTAGGATTTCTTTTGATAGAATGTGTTCCCCATAGGTAATGCTAATTTTAAAATAGAAAATTTTTCAGTTCCCCAAATTAACCCTCTTAATTTTCTGACTTCCACATCAAGACAACCTTGCCAGTAGCCACATTACCACTCAGGAAGAAGAATGACTTAATTTAGACAATTTAAATGTTTGAAAATGGACTCAGCACCTGTAGCACAGTGGGTT
Source organism: Arctocebus calabarensis (assembly GCA_963573935.1). Classification (NCBI taxonomy): domain Eukaryota; kingdom Metazoa; phylum Chordata; class Mammalia; order Primates; family Lorisidae; genus Arctocebus; species Arctocebus calabarensis. The sequence goes on along the minus strand of CAUYON010188584.1, from coordinate 52,126 downwards.
AGGGCACCAGCCACATATATCGAGGCTAGCTGGTTTGAACCTGGACTAGGCCAGCTAAGCAACAAAGACAACTGCAACAGAAAAATAGCCAAGCATTGTGGCGGGTGTCTGTGGTCTATCCACGTGGGAGGCTGAGGCAAGAGAATCGTTTAAGCCCTAGAGTTTGAGATTGCTATGAATTGTGATGCCACAGCACTCTACCAAGGGTGAATAGTGAGACTGCCTAAAAAAAAAAAAGTTTTAAAATGATTTTAGTTCTCCTCTGAAGGAGAAAATTATAAAAGCAGGAGGGTGATGAGTTGCTTGTTTTTGTGAGTATTTTTTTCCTAGAGCTCTCTAAAGTTAAAATGTTGATGTTTTGGGTAATTTTATAGGAGATAATCAATTGTGTATCCAAAACTCAAAGTCTCCAAATTCAAACTGTGGAATGATAGAAACAGGATGCTGATGAATATGAACTTGTGTAATGACTTGTGGGGTAAAATACAGAGATCTAATTCCAGTGTTGCTCTAACTTTTCATCTAACTCAGTATTTTTAACTGGATCTCTGGGTCTTTGCCCTTTGTCATTGTGTTTCATATTGTGGAGGTGGTTAAGAACATACTTTCTGTCTTATTTGTATTTTTGCTTAATATTCCATAGCATGATGCAATGATTCTTTCTGAAGTATAACTCTAACCTTTACATTTGTTTTGAAATATCATTGTAAACATATGTTGTAGCTCCCTTCATCATCAGTTCCAGTTTCTCCTTTGTGTCATCTACTCACTCTCCACCTGGTTATTAGTGTCCTCATCACCTGAATAGTGTAGATTGTATCCAACTGGTAATTTTTCATCCCGCATCACTCTCCCTCCTCTGAGTCTCCACTATTTATAATGTCACTCTGTATCAGCATGCATATCCATTGCTTAGCTCCCACTTATGAATCAGAAAATGCAATGTTTGGGTTTTTGTTCCTTGTTACTTTATTTGGGATAATGGCCTCCATTTCCATCCCAGGACAATAGAATATTTAATCCTCACAGTAACTGTGTGGGTTAGATGATATTATTATTAACATTTTACAAATAAATAGGCTTATAAAACTTAAGATACTTTATCAAGATCCATTATTTGTAAGTGGTTTAAGTTTTTGGTTTTTGTGACTCCCAAAAGTCACATAAACTTTCTTTCATAAATTAATGTATTTTTTTAATAAGCTGCAGTCTATTCTAACATTTCTCTGTTCATTATACCTAATTTTGAAACTTCTGGTTGCCATTTCAGTTATTCTTGTTCTTTTAGTGGAAGTTCATTTATTTAATTCATTTGGCAATTATCTGTAGACACTGTACTAAACTGTAGCAATTTTTGTTTTTAGGCTAGTCTTTTTTAAATGGAAGAACATGTGTTTAAAATAGTGACAAATGTTCCTGTAATAGGTAGAAGTTCAAAGTGTTTTGGGATGCTAGGATCATTTCTTGAAGGAAGTAATAGGTAACCCCATGCTTTGACATACCTGTTGCAGAACGTGGATGGCATTTGCCAGCATGTCTTTTGTTTGCCTTACACCAGCAGATTTATAGAGAGCCTTTAACACGTGGTAAATAGTGAAATGACTTCTATATGTGCTTGTTATTTTCTAGCTTGTTCAGATTATTATCAATACAACACACTTGGAGAAATCCTGTAAGTACTTGGAAGAATTCATCACCAATATCACTAATGTGCTTCCAGAGACAGTTCACACTACCAAGCTCTATGGCACCACAACTTTTAAGGTGAGAGGTTCCACAGTACTATGGAACTGCTTCTGGTGTTCCAGGCATTCTGCTGAAAATGGCTTTGTTTCTGCAGGATGATTTATAAAATGTTCTTGAGAAAAAGTACTTAAGATGGTTTTGTTTCCTTTTTCTATTTTATTTTAGAAAAACAAATGCTAGTAGTAGTTTTGGGGTATTTAAACTAAAAAACAAAAACAAACTGGTAGGCACGTGGTGGCTCATGCCTGTAATATGAGCACTGAGGGTGGTGAGGTGGGTGGATCGTCTGAACTCAGAAGTTAAGAGACCAGGCTGAGCAAGAGTGAGACCCTGTCTCTATTAAAAATAAAATTAGCCAGTGTGGTGGCATAAGCCTGTAGTCCCAGTTACTTGGGAGGCTGAGGCAAGAGAATCACTTGAGCCAAGGCACCAAACCTCTATCCAGGATGACAGAGTGAGAAACTGTCTCTGTCAGGTCCCACCCCGGGGCAGGGTCTGCTAAGACCTGTGGAACTGGTGGCGACCACTGAAGAAATATAAAATTAGAAACGAAGTCAAGGAAAGAGATTGAGGGACAGAATAGAATTAAAGGTGGGCACTCAGGGATCATTGCCCATTTGTGGGATTCGAGCAATGGCCCAGAGTGTTTGTACCATTCTGCTTTTATTAAAGTCTGTTTACCTAGAGGGCAAGATGAGGGAGGGAATAAAGACACCAGCAGTTTCTCTAAGTGAGCATATCAGCTCCTGTTGTTATTATTTAAGGGTTTGAGTAGCCTCGAGAAATCTGAAATCTGAGCCTTGTATTGGGAGAGTCTCCCACTTGAGATCACACACACAGATTTCTAGGGAGGTGTTAAACTCCACTAGTTCTCTGTGGTATAAAACACCAGTGGTGTTAATCTTCTCTGAAGAATCAGTTTGGAGGGAGGGATTTTCCTTTCATCACCACCACAGAGGATCTTCCTCTGCGATAAGGGATATAAGCTCTTCTGTCCACATTGCAGGGCTCAACCTACTCCCTTTGTCTCTGCCCCAGGCAAATGTAAATCTCCACAATGGGTATCTGCTTTGCCTGTTTACTAGGCAGGAAACGACCCAGTTAATGTATCTTTCTGAGTCTTTACCATAGCCTCTTCTATTTTTTTTTTTTTGCTTGTACGAAAGATCTTTTTTAGCAGGGAAGCTGCAAAGCAGCATTAAGGAGGAGGAGAGAGAGAGAGAGAGAAATGGGGGAAGAGAAGAGAAAAAGATAGGGAGAGAGAGAGAGAGAGAGAGAGAGAGAGAGAGACAGAGACACGTGGGGGAAGGAAGAGAAAAAAGAGCTACCATAGCCTCTTCTATGGCCATTTTTCTGCAGAGTACTCACAGACCTAGCAGGATGTTTGTAAACTGTATCCCCAATAGGCTAGAATTTCAGAAGAGGCAGGAAGCTTGCTAGCAATGGCTAGCTTAAATGTAAACTAGCTGACTTTTCTTTGTTCCAATGTACTCAGCTTACTTTTTAATTTTCCTTTTTCTGGGGGGTGCTTTCCTTTGCCAAGAATGAGGTTTTAAGTACCCATTCTTCCTGCAGTCTCAAAACAAATAAACCAAAGCAACCGTGACCTCTAAACTGTTTCTTACATTTTGTACATAAAAATCATTATTTCTTAAGTTGACTCTCATCTCAGTCAAGTGTTCTTAAGTATGATCTAGGCATTCTTGTTATGGCTGACACCAGTATTAATTAGAATTTTCTACTTAGCTATCCTGTCCTCTCTTTATCACTGACCAATTTTTTCATCTTACTTTTTAGTGAAGAATTTCTGTCTCTTGCTATTATAGTTAGCAAGTTCATGATAATTTCACAAGATTGCAGCATTAGTTTTGATCTATAGTGTTGGATTGAATAGAGAAAAATGACATTCTTATATATAGAAAGGGTTGATGGTAGATGAATTTTTGGAGAGTATGAGCCTTAATAAACTTAAACTTTACATTGCCATGTAAGCTTCAAGTAAGTATTAAGCAGAAAAACAGGGCAACATCTCAATCATTATAAAGATACAGCTAACTTACATGGTTTGAGTTTTCATTTATGTTGTTATTTGTTTTCATTTTGAAATATACTCTGTGTTATGTTTGAAAATCAGAAATTGATGTTAATTAAATATTCAGTTGGAGAGTTGAAACCACTATTTATATCCTCTGGTGTTATTTTCCCCCAGCCTTTTACCCCCTTTCCATTTTTTGGTACTTTCTTTTGAGAATAGTTACTAGAAAAGAAATTCAATTCTATTCATACTGCTATTATATTTGAGAGTTAAAAATTATTGATATGACTTAACTATCTTTCTGTTATAAGAAAAAAATAACTGTACAATGTTGGACCACAAAATATTCTTTTTTGTGCCCATGTGATTAGGTCAACAGCTAAGGTAAGTTATACATTCATTAAGTGACCATAGATTATTTGTTTCAAATTACCAATGAAGTTGCTTAAAGCAAAACTTATTATGGAACATGACATGCTCATATCATAACTTCCAAATTTCTCAATAATGTGTAATTATATTAATTACTATTGAGGCTCTTTCAGTGAAGAAAAGAATTATGTAATAAAGAGGCCCTGAGAATGAGTACAAAAATGTAAAAAGAGCTTTCAGAGCTTCAGAATGACTTTAGGAATTTTAAGAGGAATTATTATAATTACTCCTAAATACTAGAATTATTATGGAGCATGGAAAGTAACTTTATCAAAAAATATTTCTTATGTCTTTTATAAAATCAAAAATTTCTTCAGTAAAGAAATGTGGAGATTTTCTCATTTACTGTGTGAAAACATTTGTGTTCTGAATGTTATGTTGAATAGGCGGATGAAAATATATCAGATTGTATGTGAGGCCCGCACACTATACCCCATGATTGAACTAATGTACACAGCTGTGATTCAATAAAAATAAATAAATAAAATAAATAAAAAAATAAAACAAAATAAATTGAAAAATGAAAAAAAAAGAAATGTGGAAAGGACTATAGATCAGCATTAAGTAGATATTAGGGAGTTAGAGAATTAGAATGTGAGGTTCATTTATTCTTGTCTTCACGTACTATGTCATATCCACTGATAGTCTCTCCCTAAACCCATCTCAATTTTTTAATTTCAATGGCCTCTCAATTTATGTTCAGAAATACTTTCAAAGGATGGCTTATGTATTTTGTTGCTACTACAGCATGAAAAATGCTGAGGGAAAATTATGACAGAAAGGAATCCATAGGGGTTAAGCAGCCAGTTAAATACTTAATAAAGGAGAAGTTTTGGAGACCACTAAAGGTTATGTTGACAGTGCTTATTGGAAACACTGATTGCCTAAAACACACTGAACGTTTATTTTTACCATGACTGTTTCAGGCTGGGTAACTCAGAATTCAATATAAACATGGCAATTACAAGAGCTACATGTTGTGTATTTTCTTAAGCTACTGTTTTCAGAAAACTTGCCCTTGCAGACGGAAACCTTTATGTTAGAAATGGGGCCAAATGAACCAAAAGTTCTTCAAGGTATTTTCTTGCAGAGGTCCCTCTTATTTCTGACATAATCAAGCTGGCATTCTTAGATTTCCTAATTCATAAGACTTTCCTGACTTCCTTACAAAAGAGAATGAAGGTGTTTATGAATTTACTCCATCACAGTTATTGCTTACATATCTACTATATGATGTATCTAAGATTCTGGCACTTCTTGAAGAGAGACAGAAAGTATTTGGTCCCTGTACTTGGAGTTTGTGATCTACAGGGAAAACAGACACTGGACTAGAATAATCCATTAAATATATTCAATTGCTCACTTTTAAAACAAGTTTTTATAAAGCATATTAAGCGTGGTAGGCATGAAAAAAATAAATGAGTCTCTTGACTTTACTGAGCTTATATTGTAATGAATTGATAGATGATAAACAAAAAAAAATCCAATATTAATATAATGTCAGGTAGTGGTAAGAACTAGGAAAAAAGTAAATGACCCAAATAGAAATTAAATCATTTGGATTTCTGTTAGATACACATTCAAAGGGAGCAGCAATATACTTGTAAGTACTTGTATGTTCAAGGAATAGAATGGGAATCAGTCTGGTGATGATTTACCTGTTTCTGGTGGTGGGGGGTGATAAGGGATGAGCTAGTCAGAAGTCAAATGATTTCTGGCCTTGTAGGCCACATAAGTACTTTAGTTTTTTTTGAAAGGGGATGCAAAGTCATCAGAGGATTGAAGGTCATGGGGATAATCTGATTTATCCTTTAGTGGGTAATAGTGATTTTTGTGTGGAAAATAAATATACCTGGTAAGTCAGTAAAAGTGTATGAAGAAAGTCCAATTAGAAGGCTGTTACAATAGCCTAAGTAAGAAATAACAGTCACTTTGGCTAGAGTAGTAGAGATAGAAGAGGTAAGAAATATTTTGAAGATCTAGATAAAGTGGGTTTTACTGCTGCATTGAGTGTGGGGTTTTATGAGAAGGAGAGGATTCAAGGACAATTCCAAAACTTTTTGAATGAGAAAACTAATGTATGTGGTGCTATTTACTGAGATGGGAAAAAATGAGAGAATAATATGTTTTGGGGAGTAGGAGTAGAATTGGGAGTTCTATTTTTGACATATTAAGCTTGAGATATTTCGTTGTCATTCATAGAGATATTAAATTGACAGAGCAGAATTGTAGGAGATAAAAATTTAGAATTCATCAGTGTAAAAGTGGTATTTAATGCAATAGGATTGGTTTTCTTCTGAGTATCAGTAGAGAAAAGGTGTGAGGACAGAGTTTCCTGGTTACATCTATCAATTTTGTCATGCTTGAGCAAGTTTAATAAGTTACCCATAATCCCATCCAATATTGTTCTTTGTAGGTTTTCTCCGATCCCCCCGCCTCCTCCCACCTGCTTGATTTCCACTGAATTTTACTTCTCTCTGTGCACGTGTGCTCATAGGTTAGTTCCATGTTAGTAGTGAGTACATGTGGTGTTTGTTTTCCATTATTTAGGTATTTCACTTAGGATGAAAGTCTCTGGTTGCATCCAGGGTTTTGCAAATGACCCTACATTGTCCTTTTTCATGGTGGTGTTGTAATTCCAAAGTCTACATATACCGTATGTTGTTAATCCACTTATGAATTGATGGGCACTTAGGTTGAGCCCCTATCTTTGCAATTGTAAGTTGTGCTACAGTAAACATTCAAGTGCAGGTGTCTTTTTGATAAAATGACTTCTTTGTCTTTGGATAAATAACCAGAAGTAGGATTGCTGGATAAAATGGTAGGTCTGTCTACCTTTAGTTCTTTGAGGAATCTCCATACTGTTTGCCATAGAGGTTGTATTAATTTGGAGTCCCACCAACAAAGTATAAGCATTCCTTTCTCTCTGAATCCTAACCAGCATCTATTGTTTTTGTACTTTTTAATGAAAGCTATTCTAACTGTGGGAAGCTAAATATCTCTTTGTGGTTTTAATTTGCATTTCCCTAATGGTTATTGACTTTCAGCACTTTTTCATATGTTTATTGGCCATTTGTCTATCCTCTTTGGAAAAGCTTCTGTTCATGTTTTTTGCCTACAATTTAATGGGGATTTTGTTTTCCCCTAGCTGATTTATTTGTTTGAGTTCTTTGTAGATTGTGGTTATTACCCCCTTACATGTGTTAGATTTATGGCTTTGGAATATTTATTCCCATTCTGTAGATTGCTTATTTGCTCTGTTGATTATTTTCTTAGCTGTGCTGGCTTTTTAAAAATTATTATTAAATCATAGCTGTGTACATTGCAATCATGGGGGTACAATGTGTTGGTCTCATATACAATCTGAAATACTTTCATCAAACTAATTAACATAGCATTCATGGCATTTTCTTAGTTATTGTGTTAAGACCTTTACATTCTGCATTCAATAAGTTTCACCTGTACCCTTCTAAGATGTGCCATAGATGTGATCCCACAATTACCTCCCCTTCACCCATCATCCCCTCTCCCCTTTCCCCATATTCTTGTGCTGTAATTGGGTTATAGCCTTCATATGAAAGCTATAAATTAGTTTCATAGTAGGACTGAGTACATTGGATACTTTTCTTCCATTCTTGAGATACTTTGCTAAGAAGAATATGTTCCAGCTCCATCCATGTAAACATGAAAGAGGTAAAGTCCCCATCTTTTTTAAGGCTGTGTAATATTCCATGGTATACATGTACCACAATTTGTTAATCCATTCGTGGATCGATGGGCACTTGGGCTTCTTCCATGACTTAGCAATTATGAATTGGGCTGCAATAAACATTCTGGTACAAATATCTTTGTTATAGTGTGATTTTTGGTCTTCTGGATATATACCTAGTAGAGGAATTATAGGATCAAATGGCAGGTCTATTTTTAGATCTCTAAGTATTCTCCAAACATCTTTCCAAATGGAGCGTGTTAGTTTGCATTCCCACCAGCAATATAGGAGCAATTCTCCACATCCACACCAACAATCTCTGGTTTGGGGATTTTGTGATGTGGGCTAAGTTTACTGGAGTTAGATGATATCTTAAGAAGTTTTGATTTGCATTTCTCTGATGATTAAGGATGATGAGCATTTTTTCATGTGTCTGTAGGCTGTGCGCCTGTCTTCTTCAGAGAAGTTTCTCTTCAAGTCCCTTGCCCATGCTGAGATGGGATCACTTGTTCTTTTCTTTTAATACATCTGAGTTCTCTGTGGATTCTGGTTATTAAACCTTTGTCGAAGGTATAACCTCCCAATATCTTCTCCCATTCTGAGGGCTGTCTGCTTGCTTTACATACTGTGTTCTTGGCTGGGCAGAAGCTTTTTAGTTTGATCAGGTCCCAGTAGTGTATTCTTGATGCTGCTTCAATTGCTCGGGGAGTCCTCCTCATAAAACATTCACCCAGGCTGATTCCTTCAAGAGTTTTTCCTGCACTTTCTTCTAGTATTTATAGTTTCATGTCTTAAGTTTAAATCTTTAATCCAGTGAGAGTCTATCTTAGTTAATGGTGAAAGGTGTCGGTCCAGTTTCAGTCTTCTACAGGTCGCCAGTCAGTTCACCCAGCACCAAAATAGGGAAAAGATTCCCTATTTAACAAAATATGTCATTTTGTTTCTTTTTTTTTGAGACAGAGCCTCAAGCTGTCACCCTGGATAGAGTGCTGTGGCATCACAGCTCACAGCAACCTCCAATTCCTGGGCTCAAGCAAGTCTCTTGCCTCTTTCCTCCCAAGTAGCTGGGACCACAGGCGCCCGCCACAACGCCCAGCCATTTTTTGGTTGCAGCCGTCATTGTTGTTTGGCAGGCCTGGCCTGGATTCGAACCTGCCAGCTCAGGTGTACACGGCTGGCATGTTAGCCCGCTGAGCCACAGGCGCCAAGCCGAAAATACGGCATATTTTTAACTGGCTTGTCAAAGATCAAATAACGGTAAGTAGCTGTGTTCATTTCTTGGTTCTCTACTCTGTTCCATACATCTACCTCTCTGTTTTTGTGCCAGTACCACGCTGTTTTGATCACTATCGATTTATAGTATAGTCTGAGGTCTGGTAGCTTGATTCCTCCTGCTTTGTTTTTATTTCTGAGTAATGTCTTGGCTGTTTGAGGTTTTTTCTGATTCCATTTAAATAAAATATTATTTTTTTGAGATCTTTAAAGTAAGACAATGGAGCTTTAATAGGGTTTGCATTAAAATTGTATATTGCTTTGGGTAGTATGGACATTTTAATAATGTTGATTCTTCCCAGCCATGGGCATGTATGTTTTTCTATTTGTTAACTTATTCAGCTATTTCTTTTCTTAGAGTTTCATAGTTCTCTTTATAAAGATCTTTCATGTCTTTTGTTATGTAAACTCCCAAATATTTCATCTTCTTTGGCACTCATGTGAATGGAATAGAGTCCTTGACTGTTTTTCAGTTTGGCTATTGTTAATATATATATATATATATATAAAGGCTACAGATTTATGAGTGTTGATTTTGTAACCTGAGACACTGCTGTATTCCTTGATCACTTCTAAGAGTTTTGTAGTAGAATCCTTGGTGTTTTCCAGATATACCATCATATCATCTGTTCTGGTATTATTCTTCAGATACTTAGGAAGTATCCAAGTATCTGGAGGTGGTACGGGGGGAAGAGTATGTTTTCTCTAGACAAAAGAGAGAAGGGGGAGGGTGTGAGGGTGATGACCTTAAGTGTACTGAGTTTGGATCTTATTTACTTAAGCACTATGTTTCCTGCCCTGCACTAAGTTTCCTGCCCTCCTTGGAACATGGTGTTCACTAGAGTCTACCTGCCAAAGTAGAAAGAAACACTAGAGTCTACCTGCCAAAGTAGAAAGAAATACCTACCATGTAAGTTCCAGAAAAAAAAACTCACAATCACCTTCTCTTTGACTATGCTGTTTGGCTTCTTCTGTCCCTTTCCTTGCAAGGATGACCTTGATATAGTTGGCAAGAGGAGGAATAGTGACTGACAAGGCATTTTCAGAAAACAGATGCCTTTTGAAAACACGTGATTTGGGTAACCTTCTTGCAAGAGGTGTGTTCAGTAAGGGAATGTAAATAAAGAGAGAAAAGGGGCTTTAAAATTGACAGGAGATACTGTTCTTCAAGGCAGTATGTTACAGCACAAAGAACCCAGGCTCAGGACCCAGGAGACATGGTTTTGATTCCTGGCTCTGATGCTCACTAGCTATGTGCCCCTAGAAATCAAGTTCATCTTTCTACATCTCAGTTAGTTTTTAGCGAAGTGTTATGAAGATCAAAATAAAAAATACATGTGTAGAGGTGGCAGTAACTACAAAAACATGTTACCTAGCTTGTTTTTCATAGGTACACACGTTTGTACTCTGGTATCCTAGTGGTTCTCATCTAGGGCCCTTAGGTGACATCTGACAGCTGACAATGTCTGGAGACCTTCCTTCCTTCCTTCCTTTTTTTTTTTTTTGAGAGAGTCTCATTCCATTGCCCCAGATAAAGTGCCATGGCATCACAGCTCATCGCAGCTCACAGTAACCTCAAACTCTTGGGCTGAAGCAATCCTCTTGCCTCAGCCTCCCAAGTAGCTGGGAATACAGGTACCTGCCACTACACTTGGCAATATTTTTTCTTTTTTTTTTTTGGCCGGGGCTGGGTTTGAATTCACCACCTCCAGCATATGGGGCCAGCGCCCTACTCCTTTGAGCCACAGGAACCACCCTATTTTTTTTTTTTTTAGGGACAGAGTCTCACTTTATCACCCTCGGTAGAGTGCTGTGGTGTCACAGCTCACAGCAACCTCCAACTCCTGGGCTTAGGTGATTCTCTTGTCTCAGCCTCCCAAATAGCTGGGACTATAGGCACCCACCACAATGCCTGGCTATTTTTTTGTTGTTGCAGTTTGGCCGGGTCCGGGTTCGAACCTGCCACCCTTGGTATATAAGGCCGGTACCCTGCCCTTCTGAGCCACAGGCCCAGCCCTAGTTTTTCTATTTTTAATGGAGACAGGTTCTTGCTTTGCTCAAGCTGGTCTAGAACTCCTGAGATCAAGAAATCCACCCGCCTCAGCCCCCAAAGTGCTAGGATTATAGGTGTGAGCCACCACACCCGGCTTGGAGACATTTCTTTCTTTCTTTTTTTTTTTTTTTTTTGAGACAGACCTCAAGCTGTCACCCTGGATAGAGTGCTGTGACATCACAGCTCACTGCCTCCACCTCCCAAGTCTCTGGGACTACAGGCGCCTGCCACAACGCCCCGCCATTGTTTTGTTGCAGCCATCTTTGTTTAGCGGGCCCAGGCTGGATTCGAACCCGCCAGCTCAGGTGTACATGGCTGGCGCCTTAGCTCTTTGAGCCACAGGCACCGAGCCTGGAGACATTTCTTATTGTCATAACTGGGTGGATGGAAGCCAGGGATACCGCTAAACATCCTACCATGCACAGGGCAATCTTCCACATTCCACAATAAAAAAAATCATAAACTGCTGGGCATGGTGGCTCATGCCTATAATCCTATCACTCTGGGAGGCTGAGGCGGTAGATTGCTTGAGCTCTGGAGTTCAAGACCAGCCTCAGCAACAGCGAGACCTCCATCTCTGCTAAAAATAGAAAAACTAGCTGGGTATGGTAGTGCACTCCTGTAGTCCCAGATATTTGGGAGGCTGAGGCAAGAGGATCCCTTGAGCCCAAGAGTTTAAGGTTGCTATGAGTTATGATACTACAGCCCTGTACTTGGTGACACAGTGAGACTGTTTCAAAAAAAAAAAGGATTATAAATTAAAATAAAATCTTAAGTCCCCCCAGCTGACTAAATGGACCTCCTCATGGCCAAGGGGACCCCAGAAAAATCTGAAAGCTGAGTTGCTGGCCATGAGAAAGGAAATCAGACACACTTGTAGACAAAGGTTAAGCCACTCCTGCAAGTCATCAACTTATTTAACAGGTCACTTGTGTCCTACTATAAGTCCAGTGGCTTGTTACTGATTAACATAACATACTTCCTTATCTTAAAACATTCCAAGTCTTTAGATAAAGCTTCATTTTCTTTAACCAATTACAAATCAAAGAATCTTTAAACCCGCCTGTATCCTATAAACCCCTGCTTTCAGAACTCCTGCCTTCTCAGGTCAAACCAATGTACACATTCCATGTAGTGATTCATGACTTTACACCTAATTCTCATCTCCCTAAAGTGTGTAAAACTAGACTGTAACCCAACCACAGTGGGACGCTTGGTGAAGTCTTCCTGGGCATGGTCACATCTATTCAGCTCAGAATAAACCTCTTTAAATTATTTTACAGAGTTTGGGTTCTTTTCTGTTGACAGAATCATCTAGTCCAAAACATCAATAGTGCCAAAGTTGAGAAATCTTTTTTTTTATTATTATTCGTAGCATCCTTATCTTTTAAGAAGTTGAGAAATCTTGATGTCTACTGGTCAAAATTTTCTAGTCGGGCAGCGTATCCTGGAAATGCAAGCACTGGCAGGATGGGGGAAGTGAGGAGTTCAGCCAGGCTGATCTTGGATTTTAAAATATAGAGAGAAAGGTTCGGCGCCTGTAGCTCAGTGAGTAGGGCACCAGCCACCTACACCGAAGCTGGCAGGTTCGAACCAGCCTGGGCCTGCTAAACAACAATGACAATTGCAAACAAAAAATAGCTGGGTGTTGTGGTGGTGCCTGTAGTTCCAACTACTTGGGAGGCAGAAGCAAGAGAATCACTTAAGCCCAGGAGTTGGAGGTTGCTGTGAGCTGTGATGCCACGGCACTCTACCCAGGGCGACATAGTGAGACTCCGACTCAAAAAAAAAAAAAATATATATATATATATATATATATGGAGAGAGAGGAAAGGGTGCCAGAATTGTGTTTTAGCTTCCTTTTCCCACGCTCTTCTCTTTCCTCTCAGCAGCACCCTGCTTGCCCATCCATCCTCCAGGTGCCTGCCCCCAGGGAAAGCAGGACGGCAGGGGTGTGGGGGGAGCGCAGAAGGCCTGGTGGGGCTGAAGATGCACGGATCCGCCTGCCAGGCGGTTGGGTCTACTCCCCTGGAGAGAGGGAAGTTTTCACTCCTCACAGAGCGAGCTGGAATACTGTATCTGCCAAGCTGAAAGACTATCTTTCAGAGGCTGAAAGGACAGGTAAATCTGATTTGCCTGTCACAGTCTTTGGATTTTAAAGGGGGAAGGACGAAGGGTTGGTTCTGCTGGGCCCCACCCCTCCGCTGCCCAGAGTCCGGCCGGCCGTGCCGCGGTGGCCTAGGCGGTCCCTCCCCGGGACCTGGGATTCTGCCACCCGGACCACAGAGCCAGGACGGCGCAGCGCGGCCTGGAGCGGAGGACCGACGCCCGGCCGGGAGCCAGTAAGTGCCTCGGGCTTCAGCGACCCGCGTTGGGCTGCGGCTGGAGCTGGGGCTTCAACCCAGAGGGACTGAATTTGCTTCGTGCTGGTCAGTGTTCTCCTGCTCTGCAGCACCTAGCCACGCATAGCTATCCCACTTCACGCCAATCCGACCTGTGTCCCCTGCGGCACGAGTCTGGAGGCCGCAGGGGACCCCGGAGGCAGGGGACCCGGAGGCAGGGCGGGGCGGGAGCCCGGCGAGGCTGGCGCGGGCCGGCAGGGGGTGCTGCCACGCCGGCTGGACAGCGCAGGGCCAGGACCCCGAGGCCCCTGGCCCAGGCCTGCCCCGCCCCACTCCTCACTCTGTCCCTAGAGAACATGTTAGCCGTGCACTTTGACAAGCCGGGAGGACCAGAAAACCTCTACGTGAAAGAGGTACCGAAGCCGAGCCCGGGGGAGGGTGAAGTCCTCCTGAAGGTGGTGGCCAGCGCCCTGAACCGAGCGGACTTAATCCAGGTACTGGAGGTGGGGATCGGGGGGTGGGGGTGTGGTCAGCCGCGACTGGCGTCGGCCGGGACTCCAGGGCCTTCCTCCCCGCAGCCTTTCACAAGCACTGACCATATAGATGAAGGAGTGATCTAAGGCTCCAGTAACACCTTTTTAGGACAAGTGTGCTGGGGACTCTGAGACCTAAACCTACTTTGACCTCTTCCTTTACACAAAACAAAATAAGGGGGCATTGGCAAGCAGAATCCACCCTGTGTTAATCCATAGTCTGCTCAGGAAAGATAAGAAGGGAATTGCCATTTGCAGAGTGGTGGGGGAGGTGGCATTGTCCCTATCTCATTTACTCCTCTACCCACCTTGTTTGCCATCTCTATTCTACAGAAAAGGAGACTAAGGGTCAAAGAAATTAAGCAGTAGCCCAAGGTCACCACTCTAGCAATCAGAGGAGCTTGAAAGCTAAGGGTAGCTCCAAAGTCTAACTCTTTCCACTGGGAGAGTCCCAGAGTTGGCAAGGGAGAGTACCCTAAAACAATTTTCTTCTGATAAAGACTCAATAAGTTGGACCAGCTGCATTCAGTTGGGGTCATTCAGAAACGTGCATCAGAATCACCTAGAACACTTCTTCAAAATAAATGTGATGGGGCCCAGGCCCAGGTATTTTGAAAAAGCTCTTCAGGTGGTTCTGCTGCATCACTTTGTAAAAGCATCTGAGGACTGCGGTGAGTGGGTACAGCCCCTGACACCTCATATATGGGACCTATCATTAAGGATTCTACAGTTTCTTTCCTAATCTCACTACTAGTTTACTTTGGGACCTTGAGCAAGGGATTGCCCTGCCTGGCCTCAGTTCTTCCATTTGTAAAACAAAAGGGTATAGATGAAGCAAATAGCAAAGGACCCTAACAGGTATGCCATCCACTGATTGTGATTTACAGTCCGTTATTTGAATAAAACAAACTACCTGCCCCTCTCCTTTTTCCAGAGTTAAAAGCCTGACTTCATGAATTTTCTGAGAAAAAGAGGGGGCTGTTGGAGAGGGGCCAGGGATGATGTCACACAGATTTCTGATGATGTTCACCTCTTTTTCTACAGCGACAAGGCCAGTATCCCCCACCTTCAGGAGCAAGCAGCATTTTGGGACTAGAGGCATCTGGGCATGTGGCAGAACTCGGGCCTGGCTGCCAGGGTCACTGGAAGATTGGGGACCCAGCCATGGCTCTGCTGCCAGGGGGTGGCCAGGCTCAGTATGTCACTGTCCCTGAAAGGCTTCTCATGCCTATCCCAGAGGGACTGTCCCTGACCCAGGCTGCAGCCATCCCAGAGGCCTGGCTCACTGCCTTCCAGCTGTTACATCTCTTGGGTAAGGATTCCACCCCCTACGCTCACTCCATACAGTGTGGCTCAACTCCTTCATGACTCAGCTGTCCCAAATACCAGAAATCCTCCAGGACAGCTTCAACCTGGCAACTTAAACACACCCAGCCCCAGCACCCTGCTGTACCACCAGTAATGTCAGGTCCTCAAAATGTTAGAATGGTTTGATGTTAGGTTGAAAATCATGGTTAGCAGATGGAAGGCCTGGAAAACACTGAATAGGAGGCCTGTGTACATCTTAGCACTGGAGGCTCAGCAGGAGTCCCAGCTTCATAAA
This sequence comes from Arctocebus calabarensis, assembly GCA_963573935.1. Lineage (NCBI taxonomy): Eukaryota > Metazoa > Chordata > Mammalia > Primates > Lorisidae > Arctocebus > Arctocebus calabarensis. Next base: position 36,401 of record CAUYON010188584.1, on the reverse strand, counting down.
GTCATGCTGTTGGGGACCTCAGTGCAACAGAAGGGGCCAATTAATTCATTTACTCCTCCCTAATCCCATTGAAACCAGTCAAGAACTTTCATGAAGGAGACTAAGAAGACTTGGTCCCTACCTTTAAAGAGCTCACTGAACTAGAAATATGGTACATGCATAAGAATCACACAACCATAGAGTTTGGAAGGGTAGCACTGTCTCTAACTACCATAGAAGTTCGAGATGGGAAAAGGTGGTATGGGCAAGGGTGGTCAGAAAAGGCATTTTGGAAGAGAAGGACTTGATCGGTGGGTAGAGTTCACGAACCAAAGGCAGACCAAGGTAGCCTAAGAAATAGTTATCTAGGTTAGATTTGCTGTTCCACTCACAGTGAAGGATGACTATTGTCATTTGTGAAAGATGAGGCTAGAGCCATAAGGGGGCGGATTTGAATGCCAGGCTGTCTGAACTAAATACAAAAGCCAATGAAGACTGGACACTGTGGCTCATGACTGTAATCTCAGCACTTTGAGAGGCCAAGATAGGAGAATCACAGGAGTTCAAGAGCAGACTGGGCAACATAGTGAGACTACCATTAAAAAAAAAAAAAACGAAATAAATAGGGCGACACCTGTGGCTTGGTGAATAGGGCACTGGCCCCATTTACCAAGGATGGCAGGTTCAAGCCCAGCCCCGACCAAACTGCAGCAAAAACTAGCTGGGCATTGTGGTGGGTGCCTGTAGTCCCAGTTACTCGGGAGGCTGAGGCAAGAGAATCGTCTAACCCCAGGAGTTGGAGGTTGCTGTGAGCTGTGACACTATGGCACTCTACCGAGGGTGATAAAGCAAGACTCTGTCTCTTAAAAAAAAAAAACTAAATAAATAAATGAAAATTAGCTGAGCATGGTGGCACGAGCCTGCAGTCCCAGCTACATGGGAGGCTGAGGTAGAGGATGCCTTGAATGCAGGAGTTTAGGTTACACTGAGTTATGATTTTGCCACTGTACTCCAGCCTAAGAGACAGCGAGACTCTGTCTCTAAAAAACAAACAAAAAAGGCAATGGAAGCCAGGTGCAGTGGCTCACGCCTGTAATCCCAGCACTTAGGAGGCTGAGGCAGGTGGATTGCCTGAGCCCACAAGTTGAGGACCAGCCTGAGTAAGAGTGAGACCCCATCTCTAAAACAAATAGCCAGGCATTGTTGCAGGCACCTGTAGTCCCAACTACTTGGGAGGCTGAAGCAAGAGAATTGCTTAAGCCCAAAAGTTGGAAGTTGCTGTGAGCTGTGATGCTACAGCACTCTAAGAGGGTGACAAAGTGAAACTCTGTCTCACAAAAAAAAAAAAAAAAAATGCCAATGGAAAAGAACTTTGTATTTGGGGTGGAAGTAACCTAATGAAAGCTCCATCTTAGGAGGCGGAGCCTAGTGGCTAGGTGGTACCTGGATCAGTGAGACCAGCTGTAGGTCAGCTTCAAATTGAAGCAGCACTTGCTTCAGGTGGTGACCATGAGCAGGGTAGTTCTTATTCAGATATAGGTCAGAGATGTGCATTTTTATTTTATTTTGTAGATAAAATAGATATTATGGATGTAGCTTCTAATAACCCTGTTTCAAAAGATTGTTTCCTACTTTCACCAGAGGCAATAAGACAAAAAAGAATTGCCAATATACTCTCTTAAGGAAGCAAGATGGTTCATATCAGAGTCATGGCACCAAAAAAAAAAAAAAAAAAGAAAGAGAGAGAGAGAGATTTGGCATCTGGACCAAGGGCCAGGTGATCATGCTAGAATATGCTTGTGTGGGGAATGTGTAGCAGTTGCAAAGGGAACAGTTCCTGTATTTCCATTACAGGAAATGTGCAGGTTGGAGACTCTGTGCTAATCCATGCAGGACTGAGTGGTGTGGGTGCAGCTGCCATCCAGCTTACCCAGATGGCCGGAGCTATTCCTCTGGTCACAGCTGGCTCCCAGCACAAGCTTCAAATGGCAGAAAAGCTTGGAGCAGCTGCTGGATTCAATTATAAAGAAGAGGATTTTTCTGAACCAACACTTAAATTCACCAAAGGTAAACAACTGCTTCTGCAGCTCAGCAGGAATTTCAGAGATGATTAAATGAAATCCTCAATCCTGAGGTTGCCAGTGTGCCTGATGGATCTTGACTGTACTAACTGCACAATAGATGTCCTGGCTAAATTCTAGTGCTCTGGTGTTTCACAACTGGAGACAGGCAGTCAGTAGTTAGATCTAAGATGGTTTCCACATGCATTCTTGCAAGTGCTGTGGTTCTCACATAATTTAGAAACTGGCTTATCACACAGAGCTGCCCTGGAACTATCTGTGAACTACCTTTCCTTCCCCACAAGCCACTTTACAGTGAATTAACAGGAACATGGGGTAGAGACCAGTTTTGAGCTGGTCATAGTAGGGTGTATAGATGTATACACCTCTGTATTCCAAGGCCAAACCTGTAAATTTTTTGATTCATCCTTCCCATTTTTCAATGAGAGGAAAAGAAGAGATGAAGCCAAAGCTAGCAAGCCTATGATTCAGATAACCCAGTACAGATACATTGTAACTTAGATGTGAACAGCTAGCCTGCCTTATAGCTTGGGGTGGCCCTCCCCTGTTCTCCTCTCAGTCATGTCAGGGTGCCAGTGGAACCGTACTCATCTGGGAGTAAGAGGAGATACTAGGTCATGGTACTGCCTCATTTGCCCCTTCTTGTGGGTAGGGATCATGAAAGATGAACTATATCATACATAGAATGATAGAATTCTGCTAAACTCCCCTTACAATGCCCTATGAGCAATGTTTCTAGTTCCAAGGTATAGATTTACCACTTGCACCTGTACTTATTTATACCTATATATCAACAAATGTACCATATAATGTCATTTTGCACCAAGTTTTCTGTGTCTGACTAGCTAGCATCACATATCTGTCTCTTATGGAAGGTGCTGGAGTTAACCTTATTCTAGACTGCATAGGTGGATCCTACTGGGAGAAGAATGTCAACTGCCTGGCTCTTGATGGTCGCTGGATTCTCTATGGTCTGATGGGAGGAGGTGACATTAGTGGGCCCCTGTTTTCAAAGCTACTTTTTAAAAGAGGAAGTCTGATCACCAGTTTGCTGAGATCTAGGGACAAAGAGGTAAGTGAAGCATGAAAAGAAAACATGTGATTTAACCCAGGAAAGTGTGGTTCATTTCCAGGAGAAAGGAAGCTCTAGTTTAGGGAGCCTATGAAGAAATCTGCCCCCTTGTGGATAAATAGGTAACCTAATTTCTGAAAACCAATTCAGATAGTTGGAATTAGCTTCTTGGAAAAGAGTATAGCTAATATTTATATATTATCTAAACTTTCTAACAAAATGAACAAAGCACTGACCATATTAGGAAGTGTTTCTAGTAGTTCCAAGACTGTTTTCATTTCTTTTTTTCTTTTTTTGCAGTTTTTGGCCAGGGCTGAGGTTTGAACCTCTGGCATATGGGACCAGCGCCCTACTTCTGTGAGCCACGAGCGCTGCCCCCAAGACTGTTTTCAAAGGTAGAACTTGTCTCAGTGTACTAAGAAAGACTCTTAGAAGTAAAATAAGTAGATTTCTATATCCCACAGATTATGTGTAGTATTATAGCAGATGTTCTCTCTAGGAATATTTCCTACCACAGTGTTTCAAAATTTCTGGGACTTCCCAGAGCTTGAGCATCCTTTTTGCTCTGAGTTTATGTAAGTCCTGTCTGTGGCTGCTTCCTGGGTAAAGCTTTTCTTTAGAAATAGTTCTTAGGGTGTGACACTAATATTTTACAACAGTCTTTTTTCAAGTCTTTATCTGGTACAGAAGAGAAGTTACACATTTCTTCTCTTCTGAGAAGGGGAGGTGTAGGGGAGCTGGAGATCACCCTTAATACCCCTTTAGCTCTTATGTGGCTCTTTGGCTAGATATAGAGACTAAATTGATAACCATGTAGGTTAATAAGAGAAAAGAAGGTAAATGTATTAGTTTTATATGCATTTAGAGATCTTCACAAGAGTATGAAGTCCTATAAAGTGGCCAAGATTAGTATTATTTAGACAAAGAATGATAAATTTAAGAAGAAATGACAAAGAAAATCTGGCTAGAGGGTTGTAAATTTCTAGGGGAGTTAATAGGAGATATATGGGGAGGTGTAAAACTAATAGAAGATAAGGTTTCTTCCTTAAGTATATTTATTCAGGTCCATTCTAGCCCCTAATTTCCAGGCTGGTAATGAGAGCTATTTTCTTGCCCTGGTATGGGAGGATACCCCTCCCAGAGGAATTTTTATGACTTGTTATATTCAGGAAGAGACAGGTCAGCTAGTACTTTCTGAAACTACAATTTCTCCAATGGTTTCAGCTGTAAATAATCAATATACCAATCCAGTGTATTTTGAGATGGCACGTACTTCACTCCTTTAGGGTCATGCACATACATATTGGGAAGTGAAGGAGACATTGTTAGATAATTGCACAATTTTGTATATCCCGATCATCCACTGAAAAGCTCAAACTTATGGCCCGTCCCCTACGTTCTTAGCACCAGAGCAGTAACACCTTATTGACTGTTCTACCATCCCGACACCTCCCCTAACCGTGACTATATCAGATGCCCTTGTCTTTTGCTCTCTTTTCTCTCCTATCCCCCCCGTGTGTCTCTTCTCCTCTCCTCTCTCTCCCCTCCTCCATAATGCTGCTCTGCAGCTTCCTCCGCCAATAAAGACCTTTCGTACAAGCCTTGATGTTCTGTAAGTTTTGTGCCTGTCGAGTACCCCCCTTTCAGATATCTGTTTGCTTTTTCAGATGTGTAGTTTCATAGAGAGCAGAAAGGTAAGGAGCATGGGAGCGGAAAGGTAATGCCTCTGACCAGGTTGATGGTCTCCTTTTCCTTTTTCTTAGTACAAGCAAATGCTGGTGAAAGCTTTCACGGAGCAAATTCTGCCCCACTTCTCCATGGAGGGCCCCCAACGTCTACTGCCAGTTGTAGACAGAGTCTACTCAGTGACCGAAATTCAAGAAGCTCATAAATACATGGAGACTAACAAGAACGTGGGCAAAATCGTCGTGGAGCTGCCTCAGTGAAGGAGCAGGGGTGGTACAGGACACAGCCACCCCAAGCCTTTCCAGAGCAAACTTGGGGAAGATTCACAGTTGGACAGAAGCCACTCCCAGGTCCGCCTTGGTAGTTGGTCGGTGTAAAACCTGTCTAAGAAAATAAAAAGAGTGGACTTGAAGGGTGGCACGCTCTGTGGGCAGTCCCAGCCTTAGGGTGAGGAGTAGTCTTCGGGATGGCTCACCGCAGGGGTTACGGGAGACGCCGGATCAAATGATCTTCCAAAAGAGGGCCACGCCAGGACCCAAGATATGGGGAACAGTTAAGAGTCAGCTGCGACACAACCCTTCAGGTTTCATCTCGCACACTGCTAGAGGCCCACGTGCTCTAGAGGAGGGGCCCCAGCTCTCGACTGCCAGCACCGCTCCCTTGCGCAGCACACTTGGCTCCGCCCCACCGCCTTCCTCGGGCCCCACCCCCCTCCCGGTACTCACCGCCCTCCTCGAGGCCCGCCCCGTCTCTCACCGCCCTCCTCAGGCCCCCCGTCCCCGCCCCCCCCGCTTTCACCTGGGCCCGGCCCACCTCTCATCAACATCCTCAGGTCCAGCGCCCCTCGCTACTCACCTGAGCACCGCCTCAACTCCTCCCGCTACTCACCTAGAAGCCCGCCCCATCCCTTCAGGGCCACCGGAAATGGAACGCCTTCCTTTCTGGGGGCCCCGCCCTTTCCGGGAAAGAACCCGGAAGCGTTTTGGATGCTCGCCTTTCCACCTTCCGGCCTATTGCGGGTTCATTTTGCCCTGGGAGTCAATTCGAGGGAGGATGTTACGTCAGCGCGTCTCGGCGTGAGACGGTGATAGTCCGGCGCTACCATCATAGCTTCCGGCGGAGCCTGGATGTTAGTGTCCGTCTGACGCTGTGTGTCGCTGGAAGCCAGTCGAGCTCGGACTGTCCAGAGGGTTTCTAGTGTTTGCCGCGGTAACTTCATCAGCCCGCCAAGATGGCGATGCAAGCGGCCAAGAGGGCGAACGTGAGTATCGCGGCCTTCTGCGGAGGAGGGGGAGGACATACATTGCAGCTTAATTTTGTGGCCAGGGTCAGAGCTTTCTTGCCCCTCCTCTGCCCAGGGCCGGGAAGCCCAGACTTTGCCATCCTGCCAGTGGGGGTTATATCCCGGTCCCATCTTCAGGGTTATGCTCCCTGAGCCACGTTCTCATTCTCACCCCTTCCCCACCTTTTTCTTTAAGACACAGTCTCAAGCTGTTACCCGAGCAGAGTGCCGTGGCGTCATAGCTGACAACGGTCTCGAACTCTGGGGCTCAAGCGATGCTCTTGCCTTAGTTTTTCTATTTTTAGCGGAGACGGGGGTCTGGCTTTTGTTCAGGCTGGTCTCAAACTCCCCAGCTCAAGCAGTCCTCCTCCCTCGGCCTCCCAGAGTGCTCATTCTCACCCCTTTTGAGAGAGTTCGTTTATTCTCTATTCTAGTGTCAGTGTTTGCCCTCCAGGCTCTGCTGCGTGACCAGCACCTGGGACCTGGTGTTAGGATCTTCTCCTTGGCCTAAAAGCGGATAGTACAGATCAGTCCTCAATAAATAGATAGTTCAACGGAAGCGGGAGCTTGAGATTGATCCTCCACAGATCGTGGAGTTTTGGAGGTTCTTCAATAATGTATTAATTCAAACAATGTTTTTTGATAACCTGCTATGTCCCTGACTTGATAGTAAACAATTCATCACTTACAGTAACTGAACACTAGCCAGACACTAGTTTTAGGTGTTGATGATACAGCAGTGAATAAAACAAAAAGTCCTTCTGCTTACTTTCTAGTGTTTGAGGTTGGGGGTTGTGGAAACTTAACCAAAAAAAAAAGACCTCGGGAAAGAGTAGTCAACTGTAACATGCTTAGAGGTGTAATAAGATGAAGACAAATAATTGACCATTGGATGTGTTGAGATGGAAACTTTTGGTGACTTTGATAGGAGTCTTTTCAATGGAAGAAAACTTATTTGCAGGGGGATGAAAAGATGGTGGAAGTTGAGAAAATGGAGACAGCAAAGTCAGCCCTTTCCACGAGTTTTCATGTAAACAGAGATAGAGAAATTGGGTGATAGTCGACTTTTCAAACGGTGAGTGATAGGTATTTATATGCTAGTGGGAATGATTCAGTAGAGTGGGAGAAACATGATAGGGAAGAAGGAAGGGTTAAGTTCAGGAGTAAAAGTTTTCAATAGATGAAGGATTGGCATAGTAATAGAAGGAAAGTGGGTAGGTATAGATGTATGTAATTAGGTAGAGTTAGTGATAGGAAGATAAAGTACTTACCATTTAGTCATTTATTTTCTCCAAGAAGCAAGAGACAGGGTCATCTCCTGGGGTGGGCAGGGAAGAGGGCACAGCCCAACTCAGATGTTTGAAGGTGTAGTGGTGGGAGAGAAGAGAAAGTGCAAAAATGTTTTTCAGATTAAAAAGCACATTTAGGCTCGGTGCCTGTGGCTCAATGGGCTAAGGCACCAGCCACGTACACCTGAGTTTGCGGGTTCGAATCCAGCCCGGGCCCACCAAACAACGATGGCGGCTGCAACCAAAAATGGCCAGGCCTTGTGGCAGGCACCTGTAGTCCCAGCTACTTGGGAGGCGGAGGCAGGAGACTTGCTTGAGCCCAGGAATTGGAGTTTGCTGTGAGCTGTGATGCCACGGCACTCTATCCAAGGTGACAGCTTGAGGCTCTGTCTCAAAAAAAAAAAAAAAAAGAGAAAGCACATTTACTGGGGAAGTATATTATGATTGGCAGTACTGTTCATTTGAACTTAACCTTGAATCTTGAGATCTAAACTATTATAATTGTTTGTTTACCATTTATCACCATTGCTAGTTTGAGAGCAGGGAGTAAGTACTTTATTCATCCATTTGTGCAATTCTCAGTTGAGAAGAAATAGCCAGAGAGTGCCGGCGCCAGTAGCTCAGTCAGCAGGGCGCCAGCCACATACACCTAGAGTAGCGGGTTCCAACCCGGCCCGGGCCTGCTAAGCAGCAATGACAACTGCATCCAAAAAAATAGCCAGGCATGTGGCTCAATGCCTCTGGCTCAACGGGCTAAGGTGCCAGCCATGTACACCTGAGCTGGTGGGTTCAAATCCAGCCCAGGCCCGCCAAACAACAATGGTGGCTGCAACCAAAAAATGGCCGGACATTGTGGCGGGTGCCTGTAGTCCCAGCTACTTGGGAGGTGGAGGCAGGAGACTCGCTTGAGCCCAGGAATTGGAGGTTGCTGTGAGCTGTGATGCCACGGCACTCTATCGAGGGTGACAGTTTGAATCTCTGTCTAAAAAAAAAAAAATATATATATATATATATATATATATATATATATATATATAAAGCCACGCGTTGTGGCCGGCGCCTATGGTCCCAGCTGCTTGGAAGGCTGAGGCAAGAGAATTGCTTAAGCCCAAGAGTTTGAGGTTGCTATGAGTTGTGATGCCATGGCACTCTACCCAGGGCAACAGCTTGAGACACTGTCTCAAAAAAAAAAGAAAAAAAGAAATAGTCATAGAGTTAGTTAAAAATAGTATGCCCAGAACTTAGTTTCAAGGAAAGCAGAAACCTTGTCTTTTGTTTTTCCCTTTACTGTGTATTCCTAATACCAGCCTGGCATATACCTAAAGAAGGCACTTAGTAAATATTTGTTGAATGAAGAGGGTCCAAGTAAGTATTTTGTTTGTGTAAGGTTTATCAGGATATGAGCAACTCCTCACATGAGGAAGAAGCAGCCAATAGTGAGGAAAAGCCTGTAAATTGAAAAGCAAGAAGAGATCATTGCTAGGACAAGTTCCAGAGAAGACCAAGAAAGATCAACAGTGAAAGTTTTATTATCTAGCAAACAGTAACAGTTCCCTTCTTTCTTTCTTACACATTCTGAGGCATGAGGGCTTTTAAAGGAAGTTGGAAACCCTTGTTCAAGTAGTGGCCCTTTATTCTTCCTCATAGTCTTGGCACCAGTGCTCTGTTGCTTTTCCAGAGTGTGCCATTTTCAGTAACATCAGATTATACTCTTATTTTTGGTTTGTTTGTTTGTTTTTTGAGACATAGAGTCTTACTTTGTCACCCTTGGTAGAGTGCCATGGCGTCACAGCTTACAACAGTGGTTCTCAGCCTTCCTAATGCCTCCTAATGCTGCGACCCTTTAATACAGTTCCTCATGTTGGGGTGATCCCCAACCATAAAATTATTTTCGTTGCTACTTGATAACTGTAATTTTGCTACTGTTATGAATCGTAATGCAAATATCTGATATACAGGATGTACATTCATTGTTACAAAGGGGCCGAGACCCACAATTGAGAACAGCTGGCTTACACCTACCTCAAACTCTTGGGCTCAAGCGATTCTCTCGCCGGAGCCTCCCGGAATGGGAGGGATTACAGGCGTGAGCCACCACGCCTGGCTTATTCTTGGTTTTTTATCATAATGTATCACTGAGAATTTTTTTTAAATGGTTAGTACTTCCTTCCCTCATTATAATGACAATACATATTTCTCATTTTAGATTCGACTTCCACCTGAAGTAAATCGGATTTTATATATAAGGAATTTGCCATACAAAATCACAGCTGAAGAAATGTATGATATTTTTGGAAAATATGGACCTATTCGTCAGATCAGAGTGTAAGTCTTTTCTGAGACTTTTGAAAAAAATATCATTTACAGAAAATGATTGCATAACCTGTAATCTCAGAATTATAGCGGACAGCAAGACCATCCTGTGCCGTGTACAATACAGGAACCCTAACTAAAAGCCTAGATACTAACAGACTGAAATCTGAGAGGGAGATAAGATCTTTTTGTAGGGGGGAGAAAAACTTATTGCGATCCTAATTATCTAGCTCAATGAGAGCCAAAAATGGAATTTGGGAAATTATAGAGAGCATGAAGTATTAATGAATTCTTTGAGGAGAATGATTGGGAAGAGAAGAAAATAGCATTTATTGCACATCCTACTTTTATAAAGCCAAGAGTTACACTGACTATATGCACTAACTATAATTTTTTCAACAGTCATCTGTGTCTCTTTTATTAACCATGGAATTTCTGAATAAACGAGTAAAAGTATAAAACTGTAAAAAATGATATTTGCAACTGCACCTCTTTCTGTTAAAGATTTAAAAGTATAGGCACAGAGGTGTCCAACCTGTGGGCCCACAGACCACATGCTGATTTCATGAGGACATTTTGTGCTTATCTGTGGTGTTGGATATCATGAAAAGTATGCACAGACTTTATTTGCTTATCAGGTGTCATTAGTGTTTGTGTTTTTTGCAATTTTCAGGTGGGACTGGGTTTGAACCCACCACCTCCGGTATATGGGGTGGCACCCTACTCCTTGAGCCACAGGCGCCACCCAGTGTTTGTGTTTTGTTTTGTTTTGTTTGAGACACTCATTATTGTTGCCCTGGGTAGAGTACCATGGCATCACAGCTCACAGCAACCTCAAACTCTTGGGCTTAAGACATTCTCTTGCCTCAGCCTCCCAGCTAGCTGGGACTACAGGCACCCACCACAACACCTGGCTATTTTTTGGTTGTAGTTGTCATTGTTTGGCAGGCCCAGGCTGGGTTCAAACCAGCCAGCTCCAGTGTGTGTGACTGGCGACCTAGCTGCTGAGCTACAGGCACAGAGCCAGTGTTTTGTGTATTTAATGAGGGCCCAAGACAACTCTTACTCTTCCCATGTGTGGTGGGGGGGTTGGGGGAAGGTTGGACACTCCTGGATAGGGGAATAAAAATTTGTACTTTAATATAAATGTTGGGGTTTATACTTTAAAATGATATTTACTGGGCCTTTACTAAATACTATTTATGATTATGGGTGCTTTTATTTACATCAATGAATTTATAGCCCTGGGAACACAAGTACCTTTCTAGTCTCACACAGTTTAACAATAACATCTGACTCTAAGTGAACCTCTGTGTACACAGTAAGAGTCCATCTGAAAAGATTTCTAAAGTTTTTTTTTGTTGTTTTTTGAGACAAGAGTCTCACTTTATCGCCCTTGGTAAAGTGCCATGGCATCGCAGCTCACAGCAACCTCCAATTCCTGGGCTCAAGTGATTCTCTTGCCTCTTCCTCCCAAGTAGCTGGGACTACAGGCGCCCACCACAACACCTGTCTTTTGGTGGCAGCCGTCATTGTTGTTTGGCGGGCCCGGGTTGGATTCGAATCTGCCAGTTCAGGTGTACATGGCTGGCGCCTTAGCCCGTTGAGCCATAGGCACTGAGCCGATTTCTAAAGTTTTTTATTTCTATATTTTTCAGACAGAGCCTCACTTTGTTGTCCTTGGTAGAGTACCATGGCATTATGGCTCACAAGAACCTCAAACTCTTGGCTTCAAGTGATCCTCTTGCCACCCCAAGTAGCTGGGACTACAGGCGCCTGTCACAACACCTGGCTACTTGTAGAGACAGGATCTTACTCCTGCTCAGGCAGTACAGCCACCCAGAGTGCTAGGATCACAGGCATGAGCCACTGTGCTGGCCTAAAAGTTTTTACTTTTAGTCAGAATATTTCTTTCTTACTAAATGTTCTTTTATGACCTGAGAGCTCCTTCCTGGCTTTTAGGATTGTGAGATCTTGAGGACTCTCCTTTTGAAAGATGGCCATCCCTCCAGAGGATCAACCAAGAGCTGGAGATACATCATCATTGGTACTCAGATGGGAATAGAAATGAAAGTATTATTAACTACCTGACCTTTTGAGAAAGTCTCAGTCCTTTGAGCACTTGATAAAAGGTTTGGACCCTGTAGAAGAACACACATGACACTTTGCATATATTTCAGGGGATACATGGACTCTAGTTAAAGAAACTCTATTCTAAATACACAAAGAATGACATACAGAAGATTCCTGACTTGTGGATCAGGAGACAGGATTCTACTTCAGGCCCTGTTAACTAGCCACGTGCGTGACAAATTGCCTGACTTTTTTGGTTTTTTCTTTCTTCATGCATGAGATAATCTAAATGGTATTCTTCTAGCTTTTAACATGGAGGCAGCATGGATTGGTTGCAAGATTTGAGCTCAGATACTACTTGGGCACTTGTTAGGTTAAACATTTTGCCTGGTTCTATAGAAGTATCTGGGCTTGATTTATCTGTGAAATGCAGTCTTCCTAAAATACTTGTCTGTCTTGGTTTATTTTTGTTTGATATTTTGTTGTTGTTGTTGGAGACAGACTCTCAAGCTGTAGCCTGGGTAGAGTGCCATGACATTGTAGCTCACAGCAACTTCCAACTCTTGGGTTCACATGATCCTCTTGCCTCAGTTATTTTTCTTTTTGAGTAGAGATGGGATCTCACTCTTGCTCAGTCTGGTCCCCAACTTCTAAGCAGTCCACCAGCCTCAGCCTCCCAGAGTGCTAAGATTACAGGCATGAGCCATGGAGTCTGGCCTAACCTACCTATCTTAAAAGAATTTTAGTTTGGATCAAATTAGACAGTGCACGGTGGCTCATGCCTGTAATCCTAGCACTCTGGGAGGCTGAGGTGGATGGATTGCTTGAGCTCAAAAGTTTGAGACTAGCCTGAGCAAAAGCGAGACCCTGTATCTGCTAAAAATAGAAAAATTGAGGCAAGAAGATCACTTGAGCCCAAGTTGGAAAAAAATTAGTGTCTGTGAAGGTACTTTATTTCCTTCCCAGTGGGGTTAGCCACCCCTTCTCTGTGCTACCATGTACTTTCCATGTACCCCTCTTGTTAGTTAACATATGGGTCTGTAATCTGTCTACTTACCTGTCTCTTGGCAGTACCATATATTCTTTTGCTTTGCGTTGATGGTACTTGGGACTGATGTACATCTACGTGCTGTAAATAAATGGATAATATAGAAAATGGTAGCATGGTTGTGATTTTTTTTTTTTTTTTGGTAGAGACAGAGTCTCACTTTATCACCCTGGGTAGAGTGCCGTGGCGTCACACTGCTCACAGCAACCTCCAGCTCTTGGGCTTAAGCGATTCTCCCGCCTCAGCCTCCGTAGTAGCTAGGACTACAGGCGCCTGCTACAGCACCCGGCTATTTTTTTGTTTTGCAGTTCGGCCGAGGCTGGGCTTGAACCCGCCACCTTCGGTATATGGGGCCGGCGCCCTACTCGCTGAGCCACAGGAGCAGCCCAGTGATTTAGAAAAACATTTTAAAGGTTATTGATAGTATTCAGTTAAGAGATGCCTAAATCAGAGTGTTCAGAAAGCCAGAATGAAGGGGCAAGTATTATAATAAAGCAAGGGCATCTTCAGAAGAGTGCACAGGAGCTCAGGACCTTCTTGTGTCTCATCCTTCCATCTGGAATGATTTTCACCTGTTCATCACATACCTGACTCCCTCTCACTTCAAGTCTCACCTTTGGTGTCACTGGTTCTCAAAGTATAAGTTTGAGAATTAGAGGTGGGACACTTGAGATGAAGAGATTTTAAAAATAGGGTTAGTAGGCTTGGTGTCCATAGCATAGTGGTTATGGTGCCAGTCACATGCACTGAGGCTGGCGGGTTCAAACCTGGCCCTGGCCAGCTAAACAACAATGACAACTGCAATAAAAAATAGCCAGGCGTTGTGGTGGGCTCCTGTAGTCCCAGCTACTTGGGAGGCTGAGGCAAGAGAATCACTTAAGCCCAAGAGTTTGAGGTTGCTGTGAGCTGTAATATCACTGCACTCTACCAAATGTGACATAATGAGACTCTGTCTCAAAACAAATAAATAAATAAAATAAATAAGGTTAGTCGTCTGTAGCCATACCACATTGAGTGCACCCAGTCTCTTCTATAATAGATTAGTCAGTGCCAATCCCTATTCTAGTTCCCAAGAAAATCTAAGAGGAATGAAGTTTTTTTTTTTGTTTGAGTTTTGTAGAGAAAGTATGGGTGAACCTTTGTAAGTTGACCACTCAAGGGACTATAACGACTTGGTCAACATAAGGAACTTCATTGAGTACATGTGGTGCACATGCAGTCTATGAAAATTAGGTCATCTTTCTTTTTTTTTTTTTTTTTGAGACAGAGCCTCAAGTTGTCACCCTGGGTAGAGTGCCTTGGCCTCACAGCAGCCTCCAACTCCTGGGCTCAATCGAGTCTCCTGCCGCCACCCCCCAAGTAGTTGCCACTACAGGCACCCGCCACAATCCCTGCCTATTTTTTGGTTGCAGTCATCATTGTTGTTTGGCGGGCCCACACTGGATTCGAACCCACTAGTTTAGGTGTATGTGACTGGCGCCTTAGCCACTGAGCCCGTGTTTTTACCCTTTTGGCAGTACCCAATTTTCAAACCTACTGTATTCTGAAAAGTAACTAAAAGTTGGAAATCTAAACGTCATTGAAACTGTTTCAGAGGTTTATCAGGCCTACCCAACCTAACAAAGTAAGTACATTCAGTGACACTGGCACCCTCTGATCATCCCCAACACCTGTTCCTATCTATCGTCTTTGTCAGGAAGCACAAGTTCTGAGCAGGGCCCAGAGTGTCGTCTTGTCCCAGATCAAGCACTGGACCCACTGTCTATCCCCAGTCCTATGTAGGGGCTGTGACAAATGAAGAGTCAGCCCACAGTCTTAACTGTCGTTCCACAGTTCTATTTGGTGGCTGGAACAGAAGCATGGGGTCCATCTTTGTCACACTGGAGCATCAGCAAAAAGGGACCTCTTGCCCAATATCCCCACTAACAATCACATAACGTTCTGATACCTGCAACTTAGTGCCCTTTGCTCTTCTCTACCTCTTCTAGAGGAAGCTGGTGAGAAGAGAGGAAGTGGCAAGGAACACCTACACCGGCAGCAGCCCCACATGCACGAATAAGACCCCGCTTCCACTTCCAGCCCTCTTCCCCACAGCTGGGTATCACATTACAGTTTGAGTTGTATTCAATATGAATATATAAAAGTAGGGGACTGACACTACTGCATTTTACAAAGGCAAAGACTCTAAGAAAAGTGGAAGAAACTATATTAATTCTTTACATTGGAGGATAGCCTTTCTTGGCCATTAAGGATGGTGGTTGACTGTTTTCCCATATATCATTTATAATTTTGACATCTTGGTGTGCGGTGCCTATGGCTCAGTGAGTAGAGCACCGGCCCCATATACCGAGGGTGGCAGGTTCAAACCCGGCCCTGGCCAAACTGCAACAAAAAAATAGTGTTGTGGCGGGTGCCTATAGTCCCAGCTACTCAGGAGGCTGAGGTAAGAGAATCGCCTAAGCCCAGGAGTTGGAGGTTGCCGTGAGCTGTGTGACCCATGACACTCTACCGAGGGCAACAAAATGAAACTCTGTCTTTACAAAAATAAAAAATAAAAATTGTCATCTTGGTAGGGGCTTCCTCACTACACACACACACAAATAGGTTTATTTTTATGGGTTTAGTGAACCTTAATAGGGCAAAGCCTATGGCTCAGTGAGTAGGGCACTGGCCCCATATACCGAGGGTGTAGGGTTCAAACTTGGCCCTGGCCAAACTGCAACAAAAAAATAGCCAGGCGTTGTGGCAGGCGACTGTAGTCCCAGCTACTTGGGAGGCTGAGACAAGAGAATCGCCTAAGCCCAAGAGATAGAGGTTGCTGTGAGCTGTGATGCCATGACACTTTACCAAAGGTGACAAAGTAAGCCTCTTGTCTCTAAAAAAATAAATAAAATAAACCTTAGTAAAATGTTTCCCAGAAACATTTACTTTCTGCCTACGTGGATATTGTTGTATTTTAAGAACTGAAATTATCATTAGAATAAAGAAGAAAAATAAAAATCTTAAGAAACAAGATGCTCCATTCTAAACATTGCTGACTAACAAGAGCCATCACTCCTAAAAAGTATACTTTCCAGCTCAAGACTGAAAGTTTGTTGTTAGCGAACATGAAGACTGTGACAGTTCCCAACTAATTATTTGTCTGTGCTAGTTTTTTAGTAGTTAAGCTCTTAGTATTCCTGGTAAAGTTTAACCTGTAGATATTTAAATTAAAATTGAAAACAAAATTACCTAGTTCAAAATTACAGGCTTATCTAGCATATCTGTCCATAATGTTTATTCCTTCTAATCTCTAATGGTTTTCAGGTTGACCTCAAAATACTTTAATACTTCAATTTACTGTCTTAAAAGGCAGTTTTTATCACTTTAAAAGACAGTCCTGTTATTCAACTAGCAATATTCCCGGATATGTGTGTTTTAATTAAGTTTGATTTAATGCTGCAGTGGGAACACACCTGAAACTAGAGGAACAGCTTACGTGGTCTATGAAGACATCTTTGATGCCAAGAACGCATGTGATCACCTATCAGGATTCAACGTTTGTAACAGATACCTTGTGGTTTTATACTATAATGCCAACAGGGTAAGTATAGCAAGTTCTCTTCCTGTGGTGACCTTGTTTGAGAATTAGTGTAGAACTGTCCACATGGGGAATGTGTGCTATGAGTTTTCTTTTTTTGACTAGCACAGTTGGTGAAATCCATTTCTGTGTAAATTGGTTAACTTTGGTGCTTACCACATTTCCAGGCTTTTCAGAAGATGGACACAAAGAAGAAGGAGGAACAGTTGAAACTTCTCAAGGAGAAATACGGCATCAACACAGATCCACCAAAATAAACCTTTACTTTCATTTTGGACTTAAACCCACAAATGACCACCAATGCCCTTTTTCCTTTTTAATTAATACTGAATATTGTGATTTCTTAATTGAGATTCAAAAAAGAATCTCAAACTTTGATACATATCAGGATATATTATGTTAATAAAGTTAATAGCTTTTTGTGAAATGTGTTTTTCCTTGAACTTTACCCTCTTGTTTGATTCCAGGAAAATATAAAACAACAGTTGAACTATATCAAGAATTGTAAATGGTGCTAAGGACTCTTGAGTTTCTTGAGAGGAAGGACTTTTTTTGTTGTTTGTTTTGTTTTCTTTTTTTATTTGGGGGGATTCATTGCAGGTACAAAGAATCAGGTTACATTGATTGCATTTGTTAGGTAAAGTCCCTCTTATAATTGTGTCCTGCCCCCAAAAGGTGTTTCACACACCGAGACCTCCCACCCGCCCCACAGGAAGGACTTTTTTTAGTAAAATGTCATGGTGTCACAGCTCACAGCAACCTCAAACTCTTGGCTTAAGAGATCCTTTTGGGCCTGGCACACCTGAGTTCAAGATCAGCCTGAGCCACAGCGAGACCCATTTCTAGATATAGCTGGGCGTTGTGGCAGGCGCCTGTAGTTCTAGCTATTTGGGAGGCTGAGGCAAGAGAATTGCTTGAGCCTAAGAGTTTGCTGTAAGCTACGATGCCACTCAACGGAGGGACAACAAATTAAGACTGTTTCAAAAAAAAGAAAAATGCTTTATAGCTAATGAAACACCTTTCTCATTATGGGTACCCTTCCTATTATAGGAAATGCTATTCAGATAACAGCGCATTGTTAGAAATTTGAGAGCAAGCTGTTAAGCAGTGGTGTGGTTAGTATGTGTCTTAAGATTGTAGTTAATAGTCTTTCCTTTTAGTTATTAAGCATCTTTATATACCTTGTACCTTAGCTCATAGCATGTCTTTGCCATAAATAAAATACTTACTGCTCATTCTTATCATGAGTTCACGTGACTTGGAAAAATAATATGGTTATTATCTCATTCATCATTGGCAGCTTGGGAGAAGATAACCATAATTTTCTTTTTGTAGTTCAGGCATGGGGCAAATGAAGAAACATGGACTAATTATTTTATGTAAAACTGGAGCCTAAAATCAATTTGAAGGGTACACATACTGGACCAAAAGCATCAATTCTGCTTTTAATTATATCTGAGTTGTTTTTTGTAGAAGGGTGAGTAGATAAGAAAGGAGCCACAGCTGTAATTTTCTTGTGAGTGCTTTTATGAATGCCTTATTAGTTTTTGTAATACATAGTGTGCCCTTAGGTAATGTGAGAAGAATTTTCTGAAAGACTTTCTTGTAAGGGAAAAACTGAAATGAGACTGACTTAGGGTGTAATGTGACCAAATGGCAAACTTGATTGCCTCTAGTGTAGTTTTACTAATGAGAAATTCCTTCTATTAGTGATTATGACTAATCATTTGGATTAATGTATCTATTATCTGAATTTCATGATCTAAAGTTAATATTAAAATGTATAGTCACAGGCTGGGCACACTGGTTTACCTCTATAATCCTAGAACTCTGGGAGGCCGAGGTTGGATCACCTGAGCTCAGGAGTTCGAGACAAGCCTGAGCAAGAGCAAGACCCTGTATCTAAAAAACAGCTGGGCATTGTGGTGGGCACTGCACTCTACTGAGGGTGACAACTTGGGACTGTCTCAAAAAAGTTTGAAAATAATGTCACATAGCTTTTTGTGCTCCTCCTGAAGAACTTAGTGGCTCTCAATAGGACGCTATCCAAACCCTTTTAGCATAATGCATCATAATTTTCTACATTTTTTTTTTTTTTTTTTTGAGACAGAGCCTCAAGCTGTCACCCTGGATAGAGTGCAGTGGCATCACAGCTCACAGCAACCTCCAACTCCTGGGCTCAAGCGAGTCTCCTACCTCCACCTCCCAAGTAGCTGGGACTACAGGCGCCCACCACAACGCCCGGCCATTTTTTTCGTTGCTGCTGTCGTTGTTTGGCAGGCCTGGGCTGGATTCGAACCCACCAGCTTGGGTGTACGTGGCTGGCGCCTTAGCCCGTTGAGCCACAGGCGCCGAGCCTTTCTACATCATTTTTAAGAACTGGGCAGTGCCTGTGGCTCAGTGAGTAGGGCACCGGCCCCATATACCGAGGGTGGCAGGTTTGAACCTGGCCTCAGCCAAACTGCAACAAAAAAAATAGCTAGGCATTGTGGTGGGCGCCTGAAGTCCCAGCTAATTGGGAGGCTGAGGCAAGAGAATAGCCTAAGCTCAAGAGCTGGAGGTTACTGTGAGCTGTGACACCATGGCACTCTACCAAAACTCTAAAAATAACTCCAATGAAATGGGTCATTTTTTAATTTATCTGCAAAGACTAGCATATCCTCTCCAGGTGCTGGCCAATAGGTATTGTATTTGGGGAACATTCTCTTAGTGGATGTCTCCTTTTACCACACAGGCTATGAATGAGAACAGTGGTTCTCAACCTTCCTAATGCCGCAGCCCTTTAATACAGTTCCTGTGGGTCTTGACCCACAGGTTAAGAACTGCTCCTCTAGACTGAGATATATGCTCTGTAGTGGGTGGACCCCTGAAATAGTTCTTCGTATGTGGGTCGTTATGAGAGTTTTGAGATACACAAAATCAAACAAAATCTGTGTGGATGGAAACAAATGAAGCCCTCCCAGCAACACCAATAAGCCAAACAAGTTGAAACTTTCACAGGTGAGTCAGCAAGGACGCTGTGGTTGTGTTTCTTGTCAGTAAAATAATGGATCCTACGAGTCTGTTTCAAAACCGTTGTAGTGACTTACATACCACATTTAATTATCTTAGTGTCATGGCAGAAAACGTGTGTGTCTTTTATATAGGCTTTCAGAGAAATTATAGGTATTTGGGTCATCAAGGAAAACACCCCACGGAGGAGTGAGTGTAGCACCCTGTGGCTGGCCCTGTCCCACAGAAGTGTGTGTAGGAGCCGTGGGTGATTACAAAAGGAGCCCCTTTCTCATTTCATTTTCTCCACCCTAAAGCACTCTGCCTCCTCAATAACTCCTCAGCCCTCAGCAGAGGAATACGGCCAGGGCTTCATGGAGACAGATGGGGTAGATGAAGTAGCCAAGATGACTCAGCCCCATTGCATATCTATGACATCAAGTGACACGTATTAGTGGGTCTAAGCATACCTGTTGGCAGCCCCTCCCTCCTCAATCTGGAAACAATTCCAGGTCAACAAGGACAGGATAACCCAAATTATGGCCAAGAGTTCTTGCCCTGTGCCTGCTAAAAGAAGAATCTTATTAGTCATCTTGGCCCAGGCTCCTCTGACTTACGCACAGCCCACACCAGTAAGTGAGCTGATTTTAACACCTAACTGGGGATTCTGGATAAGTACAGGAGACAATGAAAATAAGCACTGTGTGTGGAAACAGGTAGAATTATACATTCTCAGGAGTAATTCCCCAATGTAAGTTAGTCCAAATCTAGATGAAACGAGGCAGCACGTGTGAAAACAAGCTCAGAATTGCATTCTTTTCAAAATTAACTTCCCGATGTGAGTCAGTGCATGGTTCCAAGCCCTTAACACACCTTCATTTTTTCAGACACACAAGGTGTTTTGTTTCCATCTGGGGGAAGGAAGTCTGTCTCTCTTACTCCAGTCTGAACACATAGAGATTGCAAGGGCACACCGGGGCTCACATCCCACATTTGATTGCTAGGCTGCAGGATTTCAACACTGCATTTCTTTAGTTAGGAAGAGGAGAATGCTTAGTCTGTGAGATGAGTAGCAAGTGATACCTACCTTGCAGGGTTGCTTGGAAGATTGGTGGTGTTTTTATTTAAAAGTATATAGAATAAGGCCCAGCATGTACAATGCTCATATTGTAGCTATTATATTTATTATCTCTCTCCTAGCCACTTGGAACCCTCTTTTCCATTCTTTTTTCATGACAAACTGGCTTGTGGTCCTTTTTTTTTTTTTTTGGCTTATGGTCCTTAAAGCACTTCCTACCTATAATAAGGATGGACAGGAATTTGTCAAGCACAGAACCTTTATTTTATATAATATTTCCAAAGAGGACATTGTTTAACTGAGCAGCCAACAGAATTTTTTAAGAGAGAAAGTGACAGCAAAGGTAACTGGCTCAAGTCCCTCTGTGTACACCATGTACATTTCATATCTGAGCACCTTGTGTGTCTGGCTTAAGTGAAGGTAAGGCAGTGTTGATTGTGCGAACAAGAAATCTGCGTTCCGTGATCAGGAATGGCTACTGCATGCATCACACAAAATGCACAACCTAAACTGTTTCCATCTGCAACCAAAGTTTCCTGGAACAAGGCTGTGCATGAACAATGACAAACACATACAGAGCAATTTGGGCAGAGAGAATGGATAATGCCATGGGGTGGTGAGGTCAGCACACTGATCAAAAGCCCCAAACAAGAGGGGCCATCCCAGTGACAGAGCAGGCTAGGAGAGTGAGCCGCAACCATCTCCAGCCACCTCGAGTTCCTTCCTGCCTTCACTCTAAGTTGAGCAGCTCCACGTCAAAGATGAGGGTGGCATTAGGAGGGATGACACCAGGGTGGCCTGTGGCTCCATATGCCACATCAGGGGTGCAGGTCAGCTTCGCCCTCTGCCCCAAGCTCATCTAGCAGGGATGGGGGCAGATGGGGAGAGGAGAAAGAGGACCCAGCTTGATTTAAAAGAAAAAAGTTAGATAACTATGGCATTTTCCCAAACCATCCTCAGGGTAACTCTGAAGATCTGAGTTTTATATGTGGTACACTGAAATTACGCCAAGAATTGTAGCAAATGCAAGACTCTGCCTCGGAATGGCACAGACTTGCCTATGAGACAATAAGCTCCACAAATTCATTCATCAGACAAAACACTACCGTTTATTCATTTTATATGTGGCCCAAACACTTCTACTTATTCATAATCGTTCCTCACCCTCTTCGAAAGAAGCCTAAGATGGTATATAAATGGCATATGTACACACTCAAGTAAGGTACAGGAGCAGTTCATTAAAGAGGCTCAGAGACTAGAGGCCACAAAAAGGTGACCAGGGCCAAGAGACCTATTGCTATGGAGCATCACATGACTTCACAGACAGACCAAGGAAGGTGAGCTTGAACTAGGGCTCCTCGCAACAGTCATCAAGAACCCACTTGGTGTTAATTGAAGAAACGTAAATAAATCAATTTTAGCATTTTGAATAACCAATTAAAATTTGAATAGGTAGATTAATAGTATTGTACCAGGTACATCCTGATTTTGATAACCGAACTAGGGTTATAAGATACACATATTAACACTTGGGGAGGGCGGCGCCTGTGGCTCAAGGAGTAGGGCGCTGGCCCCATATACCAGAGGTGGCAAGTTCAAACCCAGCCTTGGGTTTGCAAAAAAGAAAAAAAAAAACTGCAAAAAAGAAAAAAAATCGAATAACACTTGGGGAAGCTGGGTAGAGTATGTGGGAACTCCGTATTAAATTTCTATAATATTTTTGTAAGTCTGAAATTGCTTCCATAGAAGTTAAAAGTGAAAATAAAAAACCTTCTTGGCCTACCCCACCCCAACTTTTCTGCTGCCTCAGTCCTGACAGCTGGTAGACTTCAGCTAGCCTAGAGGGAAGGCTTGGGATGAGGGCCCCCAGTGACACAAGAGGCACAAAGCCAGAGTGAACATTAGATGGCACTGGCGTGCTCTGGCGGTAGTCAAAGCAGCAGGCTGAGTGTGGAGGCCAAGGACCGGATGCCCCATGCCCGAAATCCCATTTAATGTGTATCTTCATCCTACCTGGGCTGCACCATCTTCAAAACCTTTGATGACTTCCTGTTTGCCAATTCTGAACTTGAAAGGTTTGTTTCTGTCTCTGGATGAATCGAATTTCTTCCCATTTTGGAGCATTCCTGTCAAAGCAAGAATAGGTTGCAAAAAGAACTGTGGTCATGAGTTAACTCCCAGTTCAGACTGAGAGTGTGGGAAATGGAATTCCTCCTCTGCACACACCTGCTCCTCTTTCAATTCTCCCATCTGTCCTGTTGCCCAGCAAGAAGCCTGGACACACCTCACTCTTCTTCATCCCCACGTACAACCTTTCACCAAGTCCTACCATCTTTGGAATCCACTTGTTTTCCACTTCTCTTATCACAATCTCGTGGACAGAAATAACCTCCTATTTGGTCTTTTTGTTCCTCTCTTGCCCTCCATTCCAATCTCCACTCTGCACCCAGATGTATTTTTTTAATCTTTAAATACAAATATGATCATATTACTTCTCTGCTTAAAATATTTCGATAGCTCCCCAGGGGAGAATCTAAATGCCTTCCAGGCCCATACAGGCCTGCCTTACAACCCTCCCTCTGCTCTCCCCTTCCTCCTCTTCCCCCAGTATCCCATTCAGGTCACACCTTGCTCAAATTCTTCTGCACTTTACAACTATTTTGTGCCACTTCCTCAACCTGAAGATCTGTGTTCCCAGGTGTTTTAGCCTCAGGTTGAGCCCTCATTTAAGGTTCTCCCAAAATGCTAACCCCAAAGGTCACAACATCCCGTACTGCATGAACAGTGTAAGGTGACTTGGCCAGTCAGTCAGTGGTAGCCTTCAGACCCCACACAAACAGGGCTGTTTAAAACAAGAGCACTCCAGGTGCTTTGTCCAGCAGTTTGAAGTTTCCTCAGCCTCTGCTACAGATACCTTATCATCCCCAATGTCCACATGTCATACCTTATCATCCCCAATGTCCACATGTCATTTCAATCCAGAAGCCCAAGAACTATTTCCAACTCTAATTGGTGACTCCGACTCAAAGATCGGACCTTCTATAAATGATACTTCATGATAGCTTCCTGCAGCCTCTAGACCACCACAAAAGGCAATTTGAGACTAGAGAAAGAGCTACCCTATAAATCCAGAAACCAGGTTCTGCTATACTCAGGCACTAACTCACTCTGTGATGTTGGACAATCACTTCCTTTCTTAGGGCCTCAGATTTGCCATGTTTAACATAGGAGGCTGGCCCAGCCTAGTGTCTGAGCATCCATAATTTCAATTACTAATTCCTACAACTAAAACATATACTAGGCTGGTGCAGCAGCTCACACCTATAAGCCTATCTCTCTGGGAGGCCAAAACAGGAGGCTCAGGAGTTGGAGACCAGCCTGAGCAAGAGTGAGAGCCCATCTCTGCAAAAACTAAAAAAATTAGCTTTGGGCATTGTGGCACAGGCCAGTAGTCCCAGACACTCAGGAGGCTGAGGCAGGAGGATCACCTGAACCCAGGAGTTTGAGGTTGCTGTGAATTATGATGACCCTGTGCATGCTAGCATGAACAGACATGGAGAGACAGAGCAAAAATATAAATGCAATGAAATGAAATAAAATGAAATATAAAATAAAAATAATACAATGAAATGAAATCAATACTAGAGAAACAGCCTTATTTATCTACTTTCTGGGTAAAACAAATTGAGCTCTTGCCCTAGGTACTAAAGGAGGCAAAAGAGAAAAGCCTTCTGGTTACACAGAGATATACACAGATGGATGCGAAGGAGATCAAATACAAACTCATGCATACTCACAGGTTGCTAAGATATTCAAATACACAGAGATAGTTATACATGCTCACATGCACTTACGCATACACACTCAGGAGAAAAACCCTGCTGGCCAAACAGATGCTAAGAAAATATTTAGAGACACAGATATACATACTTTCTCACAGTCATATACTTGGGCTTGCACAGGGATATGTACATATATATATACTCACATTCACACACTCCATTTATAGAGTGACTTTCTCATTCCCCAATTTCTTCAGGTTTCATATGACTTAATCTACACAGTTATCTACTGCAACAAGTTTAACCAAAACCATGCAGGCCAGAAACAGATCTACATATATATGGTTACTTGATTAGACAAAGATTCCACTGCAGTGTAAAAGATAAAGGATAATTTTTGGATTAAGGTTGTTGAATCAGGGGCGGCTCCTGTGGCTCAGCGAGTAGGGCGCTGGCCCCATATACCGAAGGTGGCAGGTTCAAGCCCGGCCTCAGCCGAACTGCAAAACAAAAAAATAGCCGGGCGCTGTGGCGGTCGCCTGTACTCCCAGCTACTAGGGAGGCTGAGGCAAGAGAATCGCTTAAGCCCAAGAGCTGGAGGTTGCTGTGAGCAGTGTGACGCCACGGCACTCTACCCAGGGCGATAAAGTGAGACTGTCTCTACAAAAAAAAAAAAAAAAGGTTGTTGAATCAATTGTATATCAATATGGAAAAAAAATGAACCTTGAACCCACACAAAAACCAAATCCAGCTGAATCATAGACCTAAACATGAAAGTTAAAATAATAAAGCTTCTACAATATAATAAATAGGAAATACGGCTGGGGATGATGACTCATGCTTGTAATCCTAGCCCTCTGGGAGACTGAGCTGGGAAGATCCCTTGAGCTCAGGAGTTTGAGACCAACCTGAGCAACAGCGAGACTCTGTCTCTACTAAAAACAGAAAAATATCTGAGTGTTGTGGTAGACACCAGTAGTCCCAGCTACTTGGGATGGTGAGGCAGGAGGATTGCTTGTGCCCAGGAGTTTGAGGTTGCTGTGAGCTATGAAGCCACAGCACTCTATCCTGGGGCAATAGAGTGAGACTCTGTCTCAAAAAACAAAACCACAATGAGATACCACAAGGTACCCACCAGAGCAGGCCAAAACCAAATCAAAACAAAACAAAAACCTAACAGTAACAAGCAAGTACTGGTAAGGACCCAGGGTAAGTGGGCATCTCATACATTAATGGCGGAAGTGGAAACTGGCACAACTACTTTTGAAAGCTATTAGGCAGCACTACTAAAGGTGAACCTGGGTATAACCCTGCTCCCCAGCAGTTCCATTTCTGGACATATACCCAACATATGTACACTGACACCTACAAGGCTGTTCAGAACAAAACTATTTGTAAAAATTAAAAAGTATAAGTAACCCAAATGTCCATCAACAGTAGAAAGGATAAATAAATTGTAGTATATTCATAAATGAAATATTATAGCTGAATAAAAAGAACAAACCACTCTGGATAAATCTCACGGACATAATATTGAGTGAAATAAGCCAAACATAAAAGAATACATATTCTATGATTCCATTTATATAAAGTTCAGAAGCCAGGTGCAGCGGCTCACACCTGTAATCCTAGCACTCTTC
Organism: Arctocebus calabarensis; assembly: GCA_963573935.1. NCBI lineage: Eukaryota > Metazoa > Chordata > Mammalia > Primates > Lorisidae > Arctocebus > Arctocebus calabarensis. Next base: position 10,507 of record CAUYON010188584.1, on the reverse strand, counting down.
GGAGGCCGAAGCGGGTGGATTGCTTTGCTTGAGCTCAGGAGTTGGAGACCAGCTTGAGCAAGAGTGAGACCCTGAGTCTTCTAAAAATAGAAAAAACAGCCAGGTGTTGTGGTGGGTGCCTATGGTCCCATCTACTGGGGAGGTTGAAGCAAGAGGATTGCCTGAGCCCAAGAGGTCTCAAAATATATATATATATATATATATATAAAGTCCAAAGACAGGCAAAACCAATCCATGGGGAGAAAGGTCATAATAATAATTACCAGGCCGAATGAGGTAGCTCATGCCTGTAATCTTAACACTGGCAGGTTGAGGCAGCTGGACTGCCTGAGCTCAGAAGTTAGAGACCAGCCTGAGCAAGAGTGAGACCCCACCTCTAAAAGTAGCCAAGCGTTGTGGCGGGTACCTGTAGTTCCAGCTACTTAGGAGGCTGAGGCAAGAGGATCACTTGTGCCCAAGAGTTTGAAGTCGAAGTGAGCTATGATGACACCACAGTACTCTACCAAGGATAACAAAGGTAGACTCTGCCTCAAAAAAAAAAAAAGAATAATAATTACCTTTAGGGATGGGAGAAGCGTGGCGTAGACCTCTAAGGGTGCTGTAATGTTTGTGTTTATCTGGGTGGTAGTTACATAAGTGTGATCACTTAAAAAAAAATTCATAATGGCCAGGCCCGGTGGCTCTTGCCTGTAATCCTAGCACTTGTGAAGGCCAAGGCAGGTAAACTGCTTAAGCTCATGAGTTCAAGACCAGCCTGAGCAAGAGTGAGACACTCGCTCCCCTGTTTCTACCAAAAAAAAAAAAAAAAATGAAAAACTGAGGCAACAGTATCACTTGAGCCCAAGAGTTTGAGGTTGCTGAGAGCCATGATGCCACGGCACTCTACCAAAGGTGACAAAGTAAGAAAAAATAAAAAATAAAAATTCAGGCCAGGCATGGTGGCTCACCCCTGTAATCCTAGCACTCTGGGAGTCTGAGGCATGTGGATTGCCTGAGCCTAGGAGTTTGAGACCTCTCCTCTAAAAAACAAAAAATAGGCTCGGTGCCTATAGTTGAGTGGCTAGGGTGCCAGCCACATACACCAGTGCTGGCAGATTCAAACCCAGCCCGGGCCTGCCAAACAACAATGACAACTACAACCAAAAAAAACGTCGGGTGTTGTGATGGGCACCTGTAGTCCCAGCTACTTGGGAGGCTGAGGCAAGAGAATCACTCAAGCCCAAGAGTTGGAGGTTGCTATGAGCTGTGATGCCACAACACTCTACTGAGGGTGACAAAGTGAGACTTTGTGTCAAAAAGAAAAAATAAAAAAATTTATCGAACTGTGCATCTCAAATTATGGTCTTTACAATATTTATATTTAAGAAAAAAAGGTTGCCACAAGTCCCATACAGTCTTCTGATGTATTTTTCTTTCTTTCTTTTTTTTTCTTTTAGAGAAGGTCGTCTCACTCTTGTTCAAGCTGGTCTTGAACTCCTGAGCTCAGACGATCCACTGAGCACTCACCTTGGCCTCCCAGAGTGCTAAGATTACAGGATTGAGCCACCATGCCTACTAACCTGTTGTGTTTGAGAAGATAGTGTCTCCCTAAACCAGAGCAGGTGATAGCTGATGTTAATGTTTAATGCACATCACCTGCTCCACGTATGCGCTGTGAAAAGACTTTGCGAAAAGATGTTGTGGTTTCAGTAACTTGATCAATACCAGTCTGTCTATAACACAGAGAAAAGATAAATCAATTACATGGGTCAGAAGCCCCAGAGGACCCATGGTAATTAGGCCATATTACCAGGAGATAAAACACAGCTCCGGCCCACTGACGTCAGAGACTGGCAACACAACTGTCAAGAAACATCCACACCGCCTGCCTAGAATTAACCTTGTGCTTCACACGGGCCCACAGAACTGCTAAAAACGGCCCCATCTGAATGTGTCCTAGGAATTAAACTGGCCTTGCTATATGCTAAGTGGTTGTCACCAAGTTTGCCACATTGGGAAGCAGGTCACAAGGCAGGGTGCTCACCCCCCTTGGAACAAACACCTGCTCATGATCTTGGTGCCAGCAGTCCTGCAGAACTCATCTAGAATGCCCCTCAGCCTACCCACCCAGCCTCCAGATACAGGGCGTCTAAGAGGGTCAGCCCAGAGGTGAGACCCTCCTCTGGGCTCCCTCAACATCCAAAGACAAGCACTCCCATCGCCCCACCCCTCACACTGCATCGTGCCTGCCCTCTCTCCTCCACAGCCCAGTGAAGGCGGGATCCTCCCTCATACCTCATCTTCGTGCTCCTGGTGCCTAGCAGGGAATGGCCCAGTAGGTGCTCAGTTCCAGTAGGCTGAATTGAATAGTCTATCTCTGAAAAGATTAAGGAAATTCTGAGGAAGCCAACCTCCTCTTTTCTAATGATACTCATAAGATGAAAAGGGTGTCTGCTGCGAGTTTTAGAACTTCCAGAGCTTTAAGAGGAGTTTCGAAACAGCAGACAGAACCAGAAGGGCCAGGGGTCCACGATGCCTGCAACAGAGGGAAGGGAACTAGAGGTCCTTAACACACCCAGAAACCTTGCTGGTAAAAGGAGGGGAAAGACTTGACTAGTCTCATATCTACAAGACTGGCTTGGAGCAGGGTGGTCTTGATCACAAGCAGACCCTGCCTTGAGTTCTGGGGCTGTTCCAGGGAGCAGACACCCCAAGAGGGCTCAGAGGAGAGCCATGCCTTGGGAAGGGCAGGCCTGGGTGAGGACTATGAGAGAGGGGCCTACCTGTGTAGTGCACCACGCATGTCTGGCCCTTCTTGGGGAATGTCCTTCCTGAAAAGAGACATGAGGGCAGATGAAGAAACAGAAAAACTCACCTGAGATATTCGGGTGTGATCCTGACCAAAAGCTCAGGCCCATGTTTCCCTCCATACTGTGGAGGCACCCATGGCCCCAGTTCTGGCTCTGAGCCTCATACGACCCAGGACTAGTCATATCACCTCTCTAGCCTGGATTTGAACTTTATTTCCTTGGTTTCCTCAACTCTACTCTCTCCTGGGCTTTTTATTTTTCCTCCTTTCTTTGATTACTCCTTTTACTTTATCTGTTGAAGTATGGATGGAAGCCCACTAGCAATGTATGAACTCATGAGAGCATTAGGGAAACAGACACAAAAATACTAGACTATAATGTAGGGTGATGGCTGCTACTGAGAAGGGATAAAACATAATCATTCACAAATATTTAGAGGACCCATTAAGTGGCAGACCTGTGCCTGTCCCCGGGTACATAGCAGTGAACACTACAGAGGCGCCCTCTGCTCTTTTGGAGTTAAATTGTAAGCAGGGAGACAAGTAATACTCAAACAAGATGATTATGGGTTGTGACGAGTACACTAATGAAAACAAACACAAAGGTGAATTAAAGGGAGCTACAGTGGGACAGGCCATTTTAGAAAACAGTGATCCAGGATGGCTCTCAGGGAAGGTGACCTTTGAGCTGGAACTTGGAAGATCTGCAAAGTGCTGGGAAAGAGCACTCCAGGAAGGGGTAGCAAGTGTGCAGAATCAGCATATCTGCAGAAGGGAAAGGCGGCTACGTGATGGGAAGAGGGGAGAAGTGGGAAAGAGCCCGATTGTGCGGGGCTTACAGAGCCGTACTTAACACTAAGTGCAACAGAAAACCACTGGAGGGTTTTAAGCAAGAGAATGACACAATCTGAATTAAGATTTTATAAGATCACTCTGGCTGCTGTGTGTAGGTTGGACAGTTAGGCGTCTGTTCCAATAATCCAGACACGAAATCAATGATGGCTTGATTTAAGGTGGTGGCAGCAGAGAAGAGAGCAAAATAGATTGGAGATGTACTTTGGAAGCTGAGCTGATGGGCATGCAAACAAACTAAAAATGGGGTTGAAGTTTCTTTTTCTTTTCTTTTTTTTTTTGTAGAGACAGAGTCTCACTTTATCGCCCTCTGTAGAGTGCCGTGGTGTCACACAGCTCACAGCAACCTCCAACTCCTGGGCTTAGGCGATTCTCTTGCCTCAGGCTCCTGAGTAGCTGGGACTACAGGCGCCCGCCACAATGCCCAGCTATTTTTTTTTGTTGTAGTTTGGCTGGCGCCAGGTTTGAACCCTCCACCCTGGGTTTATGGGGCTGGCATCCTACCACTGAGCCCCAGGCGCCGCCCAATGCTTGGTTTTTCAGTTTGGGCAGTTGGAGGGAGAGTGCAGCCATTCCCTGAAATGAGGATGGATTTGCACCAGTGGCAATCTTGAGACGCCCATTACACATCTGAGTGTATCTGGCACATAGGCAGATGGAGAGTCTATACTGGAGGTATAAATTTGGGTAGGATTTGAAGCTATGGGGCTGGATAACAAAGCCTAGGGAAGGCTGACTGGAGCCAATATTTAGAGGACTCTAGGGGAATCTTGAGGAGGGAGAAACCCAGTCTGGGAAAACATCATAGAGGAGATAACGGTTAAACAGGTCTTAAAAGATAAGTTTACCAGAGGAAGAAAAGGGACATAATCTGGGAAGAGGGGACTACACATAAAGACATGGTCAAAGGCCTAGAGCCCAGAAAGAGAATTCCTGTTTATTTTACTGCTATAACCCTAGGGACTAGCACACGGGACATGTCCAATAAATACATGCCCAGTGAATGGTGTGTTCAACAACGTGCAGGCAGCTTGGTAAAAGCTGGAGGAAAAGCTGGTGGTGGGACAGGTAGTGAGAAACGAAGTTATAGTGTGGAAGGTCAGAACAGACCACATAGCTAAGGGCAGTTTGGCCTATAGTAGAAGGAAGAGTCAGTCATCAAAAAATTTTCTACCTGGCTCAGTGACTGTGGCTCAACGTGCTAAGGCACCAGCCACATACACCTGAACTGACGGGTTCGAATCCAGCCTGGGCCCGCCAAACAACAATGATGGCTGCATCCAAAAAATGGCCAGGCGTTGTGGTGGGCACCTGTAGTCCCAGCTACTTGGAAGGCAGAGGCAAGAGACTCACTTGAGCCCAGGAATTGGAGGTTGCTGTGAGTTGTGATGCCACAGCACTCTATCCAGGGTGACAGCTTGAGGTTCTGTCTCAAAACAAACAAACAAAAAAACCAAAAAGTTTTCTGCCTGAAGCAAGGACACGGTCAAATACGCACTTTACTTATTTTATTTATTTATTTATTTTGAGACAGAGTCTCACTGGGTTGCCCTCCGTAGAGTGCTATGCTGTCACAGCTCACAGCAACCTCAAACTTTTGGGTTTAAGGGGCAGTGCCTATAGCTCAGTGAGTAGGGCCCTGGCCCCATATACCAAGGGTAGCAGGTTCAAACCTGGCCCTGGCTGAACTATAACAAGAAAATAGCCGGGCAGTGTGGCGGTCGCCTGTAGTCCCAGCTACTCAGGAGGCTAAGGCAGGAGAATCGCTTAAACCCAGGAACTAGAGGTTACTGTGAGCTGTGTGATGCCACAGCACTCTACCAGGGGTGATAAAATGAGACACTGTCTCTACAAAAAATTAAAAAACTTTTGGGCTTAAGTGATTCTCTTGCCTCAGCCTCCCAAGTAGCTGGGACTACAGATACCCAGCACGCCTTCTATGTTTTGGTTGTAGTTGACATTGTTGTTTGGCAGGCCCAGGCGGAGTTCGAACACACCAGCTCCAGCTATACAAATTGTGCCCTAGCCACTGAGCTACAGTCACTGAGCCTTTTTTTCTTTAAGATAAAGTCTCACTTTATCGCCTTTGGTAGGCTGCTGTGAGCTGTGACAGCACAGCACTCTACCGAGGGCAACATATTGAGGCTCTGTCTCAAAAAATATAAATAAATAAATAAATAAAATGAGTCCTCAGGTTGTGGTGTAGAAAATGAGTGGGAGTGAGACTGAAGGCAGAGAGGTGAGTCTGAAAGTGGGGAAGTCAGTGCAGGGGCTGAGGCCCGGTCGGGTTTAACAAGGACTCAGGGAGATGACTCCTGGGACCCAGCACCAAGGTTCCCTGTGGGGGCCAAGAGGCCTGTACCCCAGGGGGATCCAGGGTAGAGGAGGGTGCCCTGGGAAGTGGGGTTGTCAATATTGTCAAATCAAAAGTTTGCCTGCCAAACACTGCAGACACGCAGGTTTCAGTCTGAATTAATTTTTTTTTTTTTTTTGCAGTTTTTAGCCGGGGCTGGGTTTGAACCCGCCACCTCAGGCATATGGGGCCGGTGCCCTACTCCTTTGAGCCTCAGGCGCTGTCCAATCTGAATTAAATTTTAAGAAAAAAAAAGACCTGGCAATTCCTTTCATACTCAGACCCACAATCACCTGCTAGTGAATGCTGCTCGTCTGGGAGACGGGGACAGGGAATACGCACACAGGAGCACCCGGAGGCGGGGAGGGTGGGCAACAAGAGTTCTGTTTGAGACTCGTTGACTCTAAGGTATCCTGAGACAGGCAGGTGGACGTCCAGCAGCAGGTCGGAGGTCTGTGCTTAGGGGCTTAAAGGCGGAGGCCATGGGAGTGGACAGGATAGCCAAGGAGGCTGAGTGGGGCGCGGAAAATAAAGCGAGATGCGGAGGCGGCAGAGGGAGCGCAAGCCCCTTCCCAGACTGGCTCTGTCCCCACCGCCTCTTACTGCTCCCCCCCCCGCGGGGGCACGCGTTCCCAGCGCAGCGGACCCCCAAACAGGTCTTTTCCTCGGTTTCCAGAGCTCACTCCGCAGGTCAGAGCTGAACCCCGGCTCTAAGAAATCAGCAGTAGTGAAATACCCAGCTGTTTCCCATCTGAAATACCCCGGGCGGGGGCAGGGCGCCGACCCCCACCCCGGCCACAGCCTTCATTCCTCGAGGTGAGTGGGAGAGGTAAGGGATGGGGAGGGTCATCCCCTCGACCCCCAGGAGTCCAGTCGGGGATCTTCTCCCGCCGCCCCCATCCTAGTCCCTCCCCGCCTCTGTATCCTCGGCGGCCGCTCGGAATCTGGCCCCCGCCCGCCGGGCTCCGCCCCGGGACCCCTCCTCCTCGCCCCCTCCATTGGAAGCCCGGTACCGTCTCCGGGAGAGATGGTCTCGATCTCCACGCCCATCGCTGTTCCGCAGGCCACGCCTCCGGGGGTCCCCGCCGCTGCCCCGACCCCGGCTCCGCTCCGGCCCCGGCCCCGCAGGCGCTCCCGCTGCCTCCCCGCCGCCACTGCAGAGCCAGAGGAGGTGCGGCTGGAGTCGGGACCTGCGCGGGGAGGGGCAACGGGAAGGGGCGGCGGGGCGGAGCCGCACGGAAAGGTGGGGTCGGCCGGGGCGGGGCCCGAGGGAAGGGAGCCGCGGAAGCAGCGCCCCACCGACTGGAGAGCGTGGTGAGAGAGGCGGGTAGGGGCTCGCGGAACCTCTCATCCATCCGCCCATCCATCCACTCAATATATATTTGTTTAGCACCTACTCTGTGCTAAGCTCTGGGAAGTCAACCTGGTTCTAACGGCTACTGGGAGACGGCTGGCAATTAAACCATCGCTAGATACTCAGTGTCATAAAGTTCAGAGTGTTATGGAAGGTACCAGAGAGGTACCTTTCCCTTGCTAGGCTTTCCGGGTTTGCAGGGGCCGGGTGGGAGGAGGGAGGACAGTAGGCATTACTGACTCTCCCCCACCTACCCTGAACCCTATTTACCATCCTGGGTAGCTCTGCCACACCGAGCTTGGGTTCCCACTATACCAACTGAATTAAGACGGAATCGCTGTCCTCCAGGAACTAAACCTGAGATGGCTGGGGACACAGTTACCCGGGGGAGTGATTAGTGCTGTGGAACGAATCAGAGAATAAGTAAATTCTACACCGCACCCTTTTCCCTCTACCCAAAATAAATCCAAGAATCCAAAAAGGTATGTCTGGAGGAGAAAACATTTGCTTGAAGTATGAAAGGGACTTTTTAAACAGTGAAAAATCGTTTCACTTTTTTCCACTCATTCTTTCTTACCAGAATTGTTTCAAATATGTGAAGGTATGATTCTTTAAAGTGGTGCTAGAAGATGGGCAGAGGGAGAAAATGGTGCCCAGATGCCGTAGGGGGGGTTCTTCCTCCATCTTCCCACACACCCCTCTTCCAGATGGTTAGGTCAGACGTGAGCGTCCCTGAAGGAGGATGGCTGTGTTCAGGAAAGGTGATGGTCAACTGTACTGTGGGGGTCAGGATCAGAAATTCCCATGGGCTACTTACTCCAAAGCATTGCACAGAGTCAGAAGGTAGTTGTCTCAAGAAGTCTAGAAATGCACTAGCTCATGGGCTATGGCCATGGGCAGGCACGTTTGGGGTAGGTTTAGGATTTGTAAGTGGGACAGGCCCAGGAAGCAACTTCAGGTGAATGCACAATATTTTGTGTACAGATAAGAACATTATTCTGAGGATATTTTATCAGATTTTAAAAGGAGCGTCAACTTTTTCCTTGCCACCCCACACAATCCTCGCCCCTAAATGGGGGGGGGTTAGGAAACCATGCTGACCCCGGGGCTCCTGAATTGCTGAGAACTGGAGAAGCACTAAAAGCGCTTAAGGGAGGAATAGCGGCTGGTAAGTGATGGAGCTTCACCAGGACTACAACTCCCAGCGATCCTTGCGGCAAAACCCGAGTTTATTAGCCAATGGGAAAGACCCTTCTAACATGGCAGAATCAAAAGCCAATAGGCAGAGGAAATCGACAACCTCGCGGAGACTACCGCTCACCTATCAGAGAACCGAAGGTCGGTGCTTCCGGTAGCTGCCTTCAGCTTCTTGCCTGTAGTCTCGTGCTGGGCAGTGAGACCAAAGGTATTTTGTCTCCACTCCTGGCCGGCCTTGGCGGGTGTAGGGAGTCTGGAGGTGGGCGGAGAGGAGGTGAACCAGCTGGGAGGGCAGAGGGTGGTGAGGAGGAGGTACAGACGATCTGTGAGGATTCCAAGAGTGAGCGGGCCGTGTGTGCGGGGCTGGAGGATGAGGACTGAGCCAGCGTTTTAACGAGTGAATGTTTCCTGTGACTTAGGAATGACACTTCGAGGAATACATCCTAGGGAAGTCAAGGATGAAATAAAATGATTTAAGTATAAAGATCTTTATTACAGCGTTACTTGTAGCAGGATAGCGTTGATTACAGCCAGGTGTCTCAGCGGAGAGGAGTAGTTAAGTAAACTGTGTGACTTCCCAGCGTGATTATGAAGTGCCTTCTGGCGTTTATTAAAACTTAAATAACGGTTCGGCCCCACATACACCGAGGCTGGCGGGTTACGGGCCGGCCCAGGCCTGCTAAACAACAATGACAACTGCAACCAAAAAATAGCCGGGCGTCGTGGCGGGCGCCTGTAGTCCCACCTACTCGGGAGGCTGAGGCAAGAGGATAGCTTGTGAGCTGTGACGCGATTGCACTCTACCGAGGGCGACAGAGTGAGACTCTGTCTCAAAAAAACAAAACAGCAACAACAAAAAAATTTTTCCCCATGGGAAAATGGGGCGGCACCTGTGGCTCATGGAGTAGGGCGCCGGCCCCATATGCCGAAGGTGGCGGGTTCAAACCCAGCCTCAGCCGAACTGCAAAACAGAAAAATAACCGGGTATTGTGGCAGGTGCACTTGGGAGGCTGAGGCAGGAGAATCACCTAAGCCCAGGAGTTGGAGGTTGCTGTGAGCTGTGTGACGCCACGACACTCTACCCAGGGCGATAAAGTGAGACTGTCTCTACAAAAAAAAGGGAAAATGTTGATAAGCAAATTTGGACCAAAACTGTGCGTAAATAGGAGTCTAGACTCTAGACTCAACCTTCCTAATGCCGCAATGTGTTTTCATTGTTAAAAAGGGGTCGCGACCCACAGGTTGCAAACCGCTGGTCTAGAGGGATGTAGTCATAGTTTTCTTTAGATATATCTCTAAAAATCTGTGAATTTTTTTTTTTGAGACATTGTCTCACTTTGTCACCCTGAGTAGAGTGTAATGGTGTCAGAACTCACAGCAAGCTCAAACTCCTGGGCTCAAGTGATTCTCTTGTCTCAGCCTCCCAGGTAGCTGGGACTACAGGCTCCTGCCACAATGCCTGGCTATTTTTAGAGACGGAGTCTGGCTCTTGTTCACGTTGGTCTTGAATTCCTGAACTCAGGCAGTCCACCCCCTTCGGCCTCCCAGAGTGCTAGGATTACAAATGTGAGCCACCGGGACCGGCTGGGCTAATTTTTTCTTTCTTTTTTTTTTTTTTGAGACAGAGCCTCAAGCTGTCACCCTGGGTAGAGTGCCGTGGCATCACAGCTCACAGCAACCTCGAATTCCTGGGCTCAAGCGAGACTCTTGCCTCTGCCTCCCAAGTAGCAGGGACTACAGGCGCCCGCCACAACGCCCGGCCATATTCTTATTTGGTTGGCTGTGGAAATTGACTGGCTTGAGCCATGAAATTGTTGGTTGGTGTGTGCTGTGTTTCCACGGAAATGTACCCTGGGTGTTAGCTTGTGGATCTGTATAAAAAAAAAAAAAAAAAAAAAAAAAAAAGAAAGGAGGAGCCACAAGCAGGGAATCCCTGAGAGGAGTAGTGGCTGCGTCCTCCACC
>CAUYON010188579.1:0-37597 GCA_963573935.1 Arctocebus calabarensis | reverse complement strand
TAGTGATCAAGGAAATGCCATGAAGGATATCTGTAACAGTATGATCAAAATATTTCTGAATGTATATGAATCGTGCCCTGTGATTGCACCAATGTACATAATTATGATTCAATAAAATTATTAAAAAAAAAAAAAACAAAGGTTGTGAGTTTAGGACGACAGCCGTTTCATTGGGAAATGGAGAACAAGTCAATGAATGGCCATAGGATAGATAGTCATCTTGAAATAAAATAAACCTCACCAATGTAGAACCAAGGAAATCAAGGCCTGGAGACCTGAAGACTTAATTAAACATGAACAGGAAAATTTTAATAGAGAAATACTATATGACTTTAAGATAGGGAGGGAATGTTTAAAAAGATAATTATGCACAACGCATAAAAGAAAACACTGTCAAATTTCACTACATTACAGTTGAAAACTTGTGTAGCACCCAAGGTACCCCAAATTAGTATAACACTATTTTTATAAAAATTGAAAATATGCAAAATAAGTCTACATATTATTTATGCATATTGCATATACAGAGGCTGCCAAAAATGGATACACATTTTAAGAAAGGAAAAAAAACTGTATTAAAATTGTAATATGTTTGACTTCTGCAATTACAAGACATAAAAAATACAATACACAAGATAATAAACATCGTTGGTATATATTGAAGATTATATGTTACGGTGTTATGGTATGTGTATACCTATATTTATATATATGTGAGTGCTATCATGTGTGTATATATATGTATAATTTATAACAGTATAAAAACAGTGTCTTTTGGGAAAAAAAGCATGCCCCAAATTCAGAAAGTTACCTGAACTTTAACTTTTCAGAAAGTTACCTGAATATAGCAAGAGAAATAAGAGAAGGGAATGATCCACAGGGGACTTCAAATGTAGTTAATATTTTATTTCTTTAATACTTTATTTCTTTAAAAAATGACCCAAGTATGGCAGATGTGTTAGTACACAAAGAGTTACACAGTGGATACACCAGTGTTTGTTATTTTGGTACTTTCTTGTAAGTTTGAAAGATTCTATAATCCATATTTGATGTAAAAATACTATTCACCTGATAAACAATTCACTTTGTGTTTATGTAGCAAACATTCGGAAGAACTAGCAAGCTTCAGAGTCCATGGGATTTTTGCCTCCTCTGCAGCACGGATCAAAGGCTACTTCTTCCATCATCTTATTGATTTTTCCTGAGTTTTGTTGAAGAGGAAAAGTGGAGAAGTTTTCCACTGATGGACTGGAACTGTCTTCCCTCCATGGGAGTGGCACAGAAAATTGTCGCCTCCCGGCAGCTGTTTCATATGGCCCGATAATGTGTGCTTTGTTTCACTTCCTGCCCACACCCGCACGTCCTGGAAGTCCCAAGGAGCTTCCTCCTCTGAGTTCTGTGATGGGCTGGGGCATGGCTGTCGTGAGTAACTGTCACTAAAACTTGGCTGCAGCTGCTGCTGCTTCTGACCCTGGAGAAAGTGTACTTGAGCATCGTGGCCCACTCCCTGATGCTTAACAGCCCTTTCAGTCTTTTAATAGATTCTTGGGGGAGGAGGAAGTGGAGGCTGAGGTTAGCTTTGTTCCCTGGGTGCTTGCCTTAGTCAGATTGGCATCTGGAACCAAGCCCACTGTCCAGTCAGATGGTGTTGTTTTCTGTTATACACACACGTGTGCGCGTACACACAGCATGGGGAGCTCAAGCCATATGCCTCTGTGCACTGACCAAAGCCTTATCTAACAACGTAGTACGGTGTAAGCTCAAAATAGGAGCGCTTTGACATCTGCAACCATGTCAAGTGAGGCTCAGTTTTCTTCAAGAAGGCAGTGGAGTGGAGGCAGTGGAGGAAATCCTCTTCAACTAATTTCCATCATCTTTAGAGAAGAACACGAATAGCATGGAAATACGATCAGTTCAACCAATTCCCCCCCACAGAGCGTTTTGAATCTTTCTAGGGGGACCTCAGTGGGCCATTCATGTGATTAGAACTCCCCAAATCTCTCTCCCTAGACCCCTAAAGATGGCGGGATTCATGTGGAACCCTGCCTCCCTGCCCCCATGTGGCTCTCTGCGAGGCGAAACGTGTCCAGAATCCATTGAGCACTGCCCTCACGCCTTATTGTTGCTCCAGAAACTTTATGCTAGATCAGAGTCAGCAAACGACAGCCCTGTGGGGAAAACCCAGCTTTCTGTTTTTGTAAAAGAAGTTTTATTGGAACACAGCAATGCCCATTTCCTTACAAATTGTCCATGGCTGCTTTCACACCATGGTGGCGAAGTTGAGTAGTGCCAGCAAAGACCATATGGTCCACAAAACCCCTAATATTTACTTTCTGGTCCTTTGCCAAAAAGAAAAAAAAAAGGTATGTTGACCCCTGGATAATAGAAACTCATGACCTGAAAAAAAAGCTGATAAGATTAAACATTATAGTCAAGAAATAGAAGGTTAAAAAAAATGCTTATATTGAGTGTATACCAGGCTTAGACAAGATACACAGAAAAACTAAGGGCCAGATCTATCTATATACTTCATCTAATTATTACTAAAATACTACAAAATCAAAGACGTTCTCCAGAAGTAGGCCTTTCTTTGACTGGAGATTGTTCCTTGCTTCCCTGTTGTCATTCTCCTTAACATAATGAAGTAGCACGGGGCTTTAGCTTCTCTGTGACTCATTCTCCCTGCTCAGTGACTTGCTCTCGACTTGTCATCCTCCCACACCTAATGTCCAGGCACCACGTTGACCACAGCACTGGCTGACAACACACAGCTAATTAAATGTCCTTTACAAGGAAACACTAACAAGCTTCCCAAAGCTCTGGGTCACAAATTTGTCACCAGTACGTGACTGCTACTGTCCTTTTGTCTTAGAAGAAAACCTCAGACGAAGGCTGGCTGGGCATGAAAAGCAAAGAGTATACTTTATAAAAATAAATTTATGCATTTCTAAAACCACTCGAATAATCCAAGCCACAGGAAAATGAACATTTTAGAGGACTCTCACTCAACGGACCCTCACCAAGGGACTTACCAGAATTAATAATATTAGTTTCCAGGTAGATTGTCATCTCTAATACATGTAATAAATACATAGCAATGTCTTTGAGAAAGTTAACTGGCCCAAGAAAATCTGCTCTGGAGGTGGCACCTGTAGCTCAAGCAGCTAAGGCGCCAGCCACATACACCAGAGCTGGTAGGTTTGAATCAGGCCCGGGGCCTGCCAAACAATGACAACTCCAACCAAAAGAAAAAATCACCAGGCATTGTGGTGGGTGCCTGTAGTCCCAGCTACTCGGAGGCTGAGGCAAAAGAGTCGCTTAAGCCCAGGAGTCTGAGGTTCCTGTGAACTGTGATGCCACAGCACTCTACCCAGGGAAATAGCTTGAGGCTCTAACTCAATAAAAAAAAAAAAGAAAAAGAAAGAAAGAAAATCTGCTCTGGATGTGTGTGTGACTGGACCAAGAATCAGGAGACGGGATGTCATGTGACAAGTGACACAGGACACATCACTCAACCTCTTTGGGTTTCAGTTTGACTCTGCAAATAAAGACTTTAGACCAAACAGCATGAAAATCATCTTCCCGGTTTACAAAGCACTTTCACAAGTGTAGTTCTTATGTTGTTATTCTGTAATTTTAGATGAGTCACGTATTGTAACATATTTAAATGCCGTTCAAAATTCTGAAACCAACTTCACAGCCCTGCAACAGTTAGAAATAGCAGGTCACAGTGTGCTATGGTTTGAATGTGCTTTCCAAAACTCAGTTTAAAATTTAATCGCCATTAAGAGGTGAAATTTAATTGCCATTGAAAGTTGGACCTTTAAAACAATTTTAAAGGTAATCCACCTTAAGAGGAGAATTAGTGCATATCACAGGAGTGGGTTAGTTATAGCAGGAATGGGCTCATGATAAAGCATGTGTGTGGCCCAGTTTCCTCTCCATCTCATGTGTTCACCAGGAGATGACTTCTGCCATTAACACAGCAGAAAGACCCTCACAAGATGCAGCCCCTTGATCTTGAACTTCCAAATCCTGTGAGCTAAATAAATCTCTTCTCCTTATAAATTACCCAGTCTGTGGTATGCTGTTATAGCTGCAGAAATGGATTACAACAAAACATGATTCTTGTTTTCCACTGTGTTTTTTAAAACACAGATAGTGCTTAAGCAAAAGATATTTTAAGAGTTTGGATTTTGTTTTTCGGTATTGAACTATGCCTACTACCTACCTCGTCTTTTTTTGAATGCTGTTTCTGTGTAACTGGCCTCAGTTAGTTGTGCCATTGGCTTAAAATTAGAACAGAGCAAAGAAACTCTGGCAGGCACCACAAAAACACTCACGCTTGTATGTACCCGCATCACTGAAATAAAGGAAGCCTGGTGTTCAGAATTAGAAAATGCTGGTGAGGCCTTGTGGTGTGCAGGAATCTTAGGTGCTTTCTTCTCCTCCCACCAGTGTGTGTGAAGGGTTTTTGCCTGACTGAGCTCCTGTCTTTCCCAGGCAGCTGCGTTAATCCTGGTAGAGACTCACTGTTGAAAACCTCAGACTTTGACCTTCGTTTTATGAATTCTTAGGCAGAAGACATTTTCTGTGTTTCTAACTATGTGGGCATAGAGGTGTAGTTTTGTGGCTTATAATGTGTACTTGGGGAGTAAGTCTTTGTGATATATGAATTTGTACCACGTTGAGGTGGTGGATGGAATGTGGAGGGGTTAGGACACGTTCTGCTGAAGCCTTTCCAAGTTGCCAAATGTTTTCTGTAAAGCCAGGCCAGGCTTGGATTTCTCCTTCTGACATTCTCAGCTGGTTGCATTTGGACCTCTTTGGGAATGTACCTGAATGACACTTGGTGGTTGGCGTGAAACTCTTCTGGAAGAGGGTTAAAGAGAAAGGTAAGATCTGCCCTCTCAGTAGCTGAGAGCTTGATGTGAAAAGAAAACCAAATCGATTTCCAACTTAGTTTTTTGCCCTGTAACAGTCTGCTTGTAGACCAAACCATCCAACCTCAAAACACTTAGGGATTTCAAAGTAATTCTGGTGACTTGAAAATTAAGTAGAGAAGTCAAACATCAGAAGCTTTGGTGAGATGCTAAGTCCTAGATAAAAACAAGAATTAAATTAGAAAGTCTTTAATTGTTATAGTATCTCTTGCTGATGGGTTTATTTTATGAGCTCTAAAAAAGGAAAAAAGTTGCACTTAAGCTACAAAATGAAATACACTACAGTGCACACATGTCTCAACAAACATCAACTAAGTAGCACAGAAAGATTTTCAGAGAACACCACTTAAATAGATACCATTAAATGGGTTCGATAGATTTCATTTAGAGATAATGGTTTTCTAATTTGTTAGGATCCAAACAACACTCATCTGTTTCAACCAAAGTAGTTACCCTTTAGTTTTCTTCTGTTTTTTCTTCTCTCTTTTTTGGGGTGGAGAGGTGGGTCAGAGTCTCCTCTGTTACCCAGGCTAAAGTGCCTTGGCCTCAGCCTCACTCACAACAACCTCAAACTTCTGACCCCAAGTGATCCTCCTGCTTCAGCCTTCCAAGTAGCTAGCACTACAGGCACCACCACACACACACACTGAGCTAATTTTCTATTTTTAGTAGAGATGGGGGTCTCATTCTTGCTCAGGCTGGTCTAGAACTCCTGAACTCAAGCAATACTGACATCTGGACCACTCAGAGTGCTAGGATTACACATGTGAGCACCTATACCTGGCCCCTTTATTTTTTTTAGGGCCTTCTGACATTGAAGTTTACCAAGTTATTTCATTTGAAGAAAACTTTCTGTTGCTTAAATAATTGGAAAAGAGAATTCGTGTGGCCTCTCTAGTTGATATGAAATGACAAAAGAGAGAAATCAGGAGAACAGTAGGATAGACACTACTGATTTTCTACCTAAATTCTACTCCCCACTCCATCCCACCCTCATTTTTCCTTTGCTTGGAGAACACTGACTTTGTTCTAATACTTGGAGCAGCCCTGGGTCCAGGGCCAGAGGCCATCCCTGACTCAAGAGTGAGCCTCAGTTGATCCTAGTCTCAATTGCTGGCCAGTCATTGACTTAGGTATGGGTGTGTACCTTAAGGCTGGGCTCTGTGGAACTAGCATCTCCCAGGAGTGTGTGGGAAAGACTTTCCTCGACAAAGAAAAGAGATACACAGTGAAGTGTGTTTCCTTGGCTGGAACACTGCATTAGGGTCAGCTATGCAATCTGGAGCCAAGTGAAAACTTAAAATATGAAGACCTTTATAGAAAAAGCAGAAATAAAAGCTTTTTCTCCTTTCTCAACTATCCCTTTTTCTTTACCTGTCACGGTGGCTTTTATTCGGCTTTTAGGTGTGGAGCACCCCCCAGGGCACCTGAAGCCTTGCCCAGCAGCTTAGTATGCAGAGAACACATTACCCTGACCCTGACCCCTGGCACCTATGCCCAGACTTGGGGGTAGCAGTAGCGGCTGGGCAGTGGCTGGGAGCAGGTGATCTAGGACTTGTCCCAGCAAGGAATCTGGGCACAACAACCCTGTGAGTTGAGGCTCTAAGTTTTTGGCACATGCTTCTTTGTTCCTTGCACTTCACTTATAAAATACAGATACCAAATTCAAAGCGAAATATCTAAGAATTTTAAGACAGTCGTCACAGAACATTAGCTCCCAAACATGGCCCCCTTCTGAGCCTGGGGCCCTGTGTGAGTGACTCCCGACTGGCAGTCACTCAAATAGCTGGCCTTGGTCTCAGGTCTGCACGTGCTACCTAGATCTCTAGGTTGGCCTCAAGCATCTTAAGACCACAAGAGGAACATAACCAGGTTACAACAGAAAGACAAAAACAACCTGGGCCCTTGATATTATTAAACTACTAAATTAACCAATCTTGGAAATGGCCTAGACACAAGAATTATTGTTGTGTGAAGTAATAAACCCCTTGGTTCATAGGCTACATTTTAGGTCTTTTACTAATCATGACTTAAAGCCTGAGCTCGCGGGTTCGAATCCAGCCTGGGCCTGCCAAACAATGATGGCTGCAACCAAAAAATGGCCAGGCGTTGTGGTGGGCACCTGTAGTCCCAGCTACTTGGGAGGCGGAGGCAAGAGACTCGCTTGAGCCCAGGAATTGGAGGTTGCTGTGAGCTGTGATGCCACGGCACCCGATCAGGGTGACAGCTTGAGGCTCTGTCTCAAAATAAATAAATAAATAAATAAATAAATAATAGGAGAGGGCACACATTGGTAAAGGTCTACAAAGGAAGTAGAAAGAGATGGTACAGTTAGGAAGTTTTGCTCTAATGTTCAACTCTTTGAAAACTCACCAGGGAATTCTGGTTCTGCTCTTCCATGGCCACTCTGCTGGGTGTGAGAGGGCAGGCATGTTCTTTGGAACCAGGGTACAGACAATGCCCTCACTTCTCCTCTGCCTCCTCACATTCCTCCACTTTTAGAAGGCTTAACAAATTCAAGTAGGGAAGATACTGGCCAAACACAACACAGAGGCTAAACACAACACCCACCTTGATTTCTAAGTGCACAGGAAATGAGATGAGGGAAAGAGGTCATGCAACCTTCAGGGATAGCTTGAAACAAAGATATAAAACAGGTTAGGTTTGTTTCAGGCTCTCCTAAAACACCGCTCAGGTAAATATCTTGGGTTCCCTACTTGATCATTCCTGCTTTAAAGAATTAACTAAAAATTTAAGGTACTGTTTGACATAAAGGATTGTGTGACTAGTCCCTGAATTTCCTTCAAGTGTTGGAGATTTTATGATCCTTTTCTGATTCCCTCCTACCAAGAGGTCCTGGGATAGTAGAACTTTGAAAACCCTAGTGTATTTCAAATACATAAAACTCTATCTTAAAGTATGGGGCTAAAAGAAGAATAAATAAAATCCTTTGGAGAGAATAGTTTCAGGGAGTTGATGAGAAAAGAGCCTTGAAGGACATGGGTTTGATAACAGATGGAGAAGTCACTGCATCCAGGAGAATAGCAGGTGAGTAGTCATGAACCCCTGTTTGAGGAAATGGGACATGACCTTTAGAAGTGTCTTTATCCCCCTTCTTATGAATGATGAGGCATGAAGCAAGCTCCTCAGACATGTCTAGAGACTAGCATGGGAGTCTGTCACTCATGATTCACTTTTCTACTCTTATTGGCTATACTGGTTCGAATAACAATGTATGTCATCACGGAACCTCCAAAGCAGACCTTATTTAGAAATAAGTGTAATTAAGTGAGATGACATCACACTGCATTCATGTGGTCCCTGCATTCAATATCTGGTGCCCTGATGAGAAGGCAACTGAAGGTACACCGGGAAGAAGGCCACGTAAAGAAGGAGGCAGACACTAGAGTCAGTTGCCAAGAAACACCAAGAGCCACCAGAAGCTGGAAGAGGAAAGAAAGAAGTCTTCCCTAGAAACTTCAGAGGGAGGATGGACCTGCCAACAACTCGATTTCAGACTTTAGGCCTCCAGAACTATGAGAGAAAAAATTTCTGCTATTTAAAGCCACCCAATTTGTACCATTTTGTTATGGCAGTCCTAGGAATAATACACAGGTGAATTAGAGAGGTTGGCTCCTCTTGGGTCACTGACTGAGCTGGCCCCCTGCTCAGTTTCACAAGTGGACATGCCTGCCCACTGAGGAGCAGGGTTTACCTTGCTGTCTAGCACAAATGCATGAGGTGAGAAGTATTGGAGCAGATGCTGTTTCAAAGGGCAGCATTCCTGTCTGCTTATGTGCCCAAGCACCCTCCTCTTGCTTCTCTCACTTCTACCTTTTCATCACAACCCTTGCCAAACACAATCAGATCCCAAGGCCTTCCTGTTTGAAGTGATGTGATGTTTTTAGTGACATCACACAAGAAGGCTGAAAGCTGTTGGAAGCTTCCTCCATACTAGATTAGCAGCACATGGGTGAACCAAACTCATACATTATTCAAAGGGGAAAAATGTGGGCTTTGACTGAACTTTGAAGGAATCAGCAGCTATTGCAGAGAGAGTGCCCTATTGTTCTGCCTCACAGAACACAAAGGGCAAGTGGCATTCCTTATAGCATAGCTAATAGAGTGCGTGCAGACACTGTGATGAACTGCCTGGCAGACATCTTTTATGAAGTCTGAAATCGTATGTAACGTGAGCTGTTGCTGATCAGAAGAAAGATGTTCACACTTGTTTTATTTATGTAGAATTACAGCTTCGTGATACCTAGGCCAGAAACTTCTGGAAGACCAAATGGTGCCATCTAGGGAGCATGAATTTATCACAATGCCCAAGTCCCTTTGGAAGGGCCACAGAAATGTTAGGTGGATTTTTTCCACCATTGTCTGTTAGGTCCCTCTCTGAAACATGGAAAATGCTTCCTGAATCATAGAACAAGAAGAGAAATGGTCATGAAATTCAATTTTTTAAAAAAATAAAATCCACACTGTGTATGTTTCTTTGAGACCACAAAAGCAGTTTCCAATAAGGGGAAAAGGGAACACTGACCAAAACATTCAAGGGAGGCCTAATAAGTTCTTCAGCCTAGAGCATTTCCAAAGGTTCTGAATTAGGTCTGGTGTAGGCTCCATTAAAAACAAAACAAACAAATAAAAAGTAAATGGCTGAGATTACAGTCTTTCTGAAGTCTCTTTCATTCTTTGAGCACTCAGTGGATCTGAATAAATCTTGGATTCATGAATCTCATTTAAAAGTTCACCTTTAAATGCTACAACACCTGTTCACAGACAGTCCAAGGCATTTCTCTGGTATTCACTTACTTGAAATTTTTTTCTAGCTAAATAAGCAAGAAAAAAAAACTTGAAAATAATAAATTCCAATGAGAAAGAAGGATATAGAAACAAATAAAAAATAAGTGGTAGAAAATAGAAAAGAGAGATGGATGAATATTTAAAATTGTCTGTCTGGTGCCAGCAATTTCTGGAGACACTAAATGCTGGTATGGCACCACTTCTGGTGTGGACTCAGGGAGATCAATGTAAAGAGGGAATTTGTCAGGATTGGACCATCACATTTATTAGTCATCACTGATACTCAAGGCGGGTAGATCAAGACATGCCTGTGTTTTCAACTAGAATTCAACCTTTGGACTTTACAATGGAATTTTTTTCCCCAGCTCTGCCATGCACTATTTCCTAGGGCAGGTTTACACTTACTCTCTGAGATTTTTGGTAACCAGGAATTTCTGGCAACCAGCTCTGACATTGCCACTAGAATCTGTGAGATTGATGCGCAAGATTTTGGAAAATCAAAAGTAGACAGATGAACCCAAAGAGAGAATTATACTGTTTTATTTTATTTAAAAAAAATAGGGTAATAGTATCAAGAAAGCAACTGGGGGTACATTAGACGTCTACACAAGACAGTATCAAAACAAGACCTTTTTCAGTTAGGGGTACTTACAACACACACTATTTGAGTGGAGAGTTAAATCAATTTAAATTATTGGAAAGAAAATACTGATAACCAGTAAAAGTAAGCAACCATTGAACATTGATCTTTGGGGGTAGAGCAAGATGGTGGACTAGAGACAGCTCCTTACTATCCGCTCACCATGCAACAGGTAAGAGAGGACTACAGCCACCTCTGACTGCGGGAACATAGAAATATCACTTTAGGGGCACAGTGAATCTCCAACTGGAGAAGACCAACACAGAAGGCAAGTGCCTGGTTACAGGCAAAGTCTAGCTGGCTGACCCTCCTGCTGAGGACTGGGGATGGGAATGGGCTGTCTTGCAGTTTTTTGGTTTTGAACAGGGCTGGAGCTGCTTTGGAAGGTTTTGGGCAAGTCAGTAAACTTGAACAATGTCTGACTGGGATTGAATACCTGATGGGGTGGAACTTCCATTGGCTAGGCTGCTAGCAGGGTACCACCATTGTGGGAAATCTGTGTGGGAAGAATAGTCTACAGGGTCCTAGTGAATGACCAGCATTGGCACACCTGCTGAGCTCAGACAGCTGTCTTTGGAGTAAGCTGAATGGCTTCTGCACCTGGGCCCGGGAAGGCCACTTTTTTGTCAAGGAACACTATTTGGAAGGTCAAGACATGCATCCTGGGAGGTATGGTGAGAGCTTCAGGATCCAAATCCCATGGGGACTGAGTGTTAGTGATATGACCTAGTCCTCCACTGAGAGCAGGAAGGTTAGGAAAAAAGGACCAGATCTCCTCTAGCAACTAGTGAGTGGCTTCCAGCCCAGATAAAGCAAAAACCAGTGTGTGTGTTCTCTCTCTCCTAACATGACAGCACCACCTGGTGTCCAGACAATATACTGTGAGATACATAATACACACATATACACACACACTCACATTTTTTTTTTTCATTTTTTGCTTCTTTTCTTAATTTATTTCCTTAGGTTTTTTTTCCCCTTGGTTTTTGTTTTATTTTGTGTGCTTGTATTTTTACTTTTCAGTTTTACTTTCTTCAGTAGTAAGGGCTACACCATTTTGGTTATGATGTTTCGGCCCCTTTTATTCTTCCTTACTTTTCTATTTCTCTCCTTTTTTTCTCTCTTTTGGTAGAAATTTTTCTGCTTTTCTCATAATTCCCACAGAAATTTCCCATATAACAGCTAAGATATTCCTTTTTCTTCATCTTATATAATCACATTTTTAAATTGCTAAATCTATTTTTATTATATTTTTCTTTTATCTGAGGGTTAATGGGTCATGGCATTGGTCTGGCTGGAAGATCACAGCATTGGTCTGACTCAAGGAGGCCATGATCTCATGGTATAGGCAGTCCTTCTAGCTTTGGCCTTTGGAAAGATGGTATTGGTAGACTTCTACTGCAATTTTTTCTATATTTGATGGAGGCAGGCGAGATCTTGATTTTGCTCAGTCTGGTAAGGAAATCCTGACCCCAAGAGATTCACCCAGCAGAGCCCCCCAAAGTCCTATGGGTGTGGGTCAAAGCATGCTTCCAAACATCACCATTTTTCCTTTCTTTCTCTTTCACTCTTTCTGTCCTTCTTCTCTCCTTTCACTCTTTCTGTCCTTCTTTTCTCCTTTTTCTTTAATTTTTTTCTTTCAACACTCATTTTTTTTTTTTACTTCATCTTTTTCTTTCCTTTCTGCCTTCTCACTCTTTATCATTCTCTTCCTTTTGGCCTTACACAAAAGACCACTTCAGCACCTAAGCTCAGAGACAAGGTAATTTAAAGCAAAGGAAGTAATGACAGGAAAAGTAGGGGAAGATAGTGAACAAGAAGAAAACACACATGAGGAGGAACCAGCCCCCAAATTCTGGCAACACGAAGGTGCTCAGGATAGAGCAACCCTGCAAGGGATCATGAAGTTACTACTGCAGAGATTTCCACCTATAAATAATTGTTGTAAATGACAGAAAGGGAATATAAAATATATATGGCAAAAATAATAAAGGGAATTGATGAGAACTGGAAAATAATCAAAAGGAAAACCCAAAACAGAACTAAAAAATGGATACAAGTTATGAAGAATATAAAAAGGATATGGTAGCATTTAAGTAATTGAAGGACTCAATCAAGGAACTTAAAGATGCAGTAGACAATATCAATAATAGTTTAGGCCTTGGAGAAGAAAGAATCTCAGACATAGAGGCTAAAGCTCTGGAGCCAGCCCAGGCTGTAAAAGAGGCAGAAAAGAAGACAGAGAAAGCAAAACATTCACTCAGAGAATCATAGGATTTCATGAAGCATTCAGACATATGAATTATAGGTATCCCTGAAGGAAAAGAATATTTCAAAAGAATAGAAGTCCTAACAGAGGATATCACAAATGAAAATTTCCCAAGTATCACTAAAGATTCCAAAAGACTCCTTTCAGGGGGATATTAAACCCTGGGTGGTCTCAACACAAACAGAGCATCTCCAAGAGACATTATAATGAATCTTTCCAAAGTCAAGATGAAAGGGAAAACTCTGCAAACAGCCAGAAATAAAGGCCAATTGACCTACAGCTGCAGATCAATCAGGGTAACTGCAGATTTTTCAGTTAAAATTTTCTAAACCAGAAAAGAATGATCAACTACCTTCAATCTTCTTCAAACAAAACAATTTTCAACCCAGAATTCTGTATCTTGCTAAACTAAGCTTCAAAACCAATGAAACCAATGCCACTTTCAGCTTTAGTATCATTGGAATTTGAGTCCACATGTCTTTTAAATTCAGCCCAAAGTTTCCACAGAATAACCCCTGGCTATCTTTGGTCAGTCTTCAATAACATCTGGGTTATGAGCTTTTCTTAAAGACCTGTTTCTACTGAATTTTACCTCTTTAGAGCAGTTCAGATTATTGTAAGGCATATCAAAAACTATAGTTAAACTAAATCTTTTATTGATATGTATACATTGAGGAAATTCACCACAAAAAGATCAGCTCCATAGGAAATACTTATCCCTGTTCTCCACACCGACCATCACAATGGACTACCTGCAAAGTAAACACCCACAAAGTAAAGGACAACACCTAGCTTCCACAGTGGTGAAAAGAATAAAATAAAGCAACAGTTTTTCACAAATAAGATGCATAGAACTCAACCACACTTATCAACTCTCTCAGAAAATGTAGAAGGCTTAAATTCCCCACTGAAGAGGTGCAGGCAGGCCGGTGGGATAAATAAGCACAGGCCACCCATATTCTATCTGCAGGAAACATGCCTAACATTGAAGGACAAAATAAGACTCAGGGAAAAGAGTAGAAAACAATATTTCAGGCAATTGGAAATCACAGGAGAGGAGGGGCTGCAATCTTATTTTCAGATATAAGTGGATTTAAAGCAACTAAATTTAAGAGAGACAAAGACGATCACTTCATACTGGTCAAGGGAACAATACGATAAGAGGTCATTTCAATTCTAAATATTTATGCACTCAACTTAAATGCCCCCAGATTTATGAACAGATCTTAATTGGTCTGAGCAATATGATATCCTATAACTTCATAATATCAGGGAAATTAAAAACCTCTCTGACAGAACTGGACTGATCCTCTAAATAGAAACTAAATAAAAATAGAGGGGACTTCAATGGGACCCTAGAACAACTGGAATTAATACAGAACACACTATTTCAAAGCTAAGGACATAAGTTCTTCAAATCAGCCCATGGAACATTCTTCAAAATAGGATACAAATCAAATCTAACAAATAAAATTTAAAAATTGAAATTATATCTGTATCTTAGATCACAAGGCAATAAAGGTAGAACTCAACTACAACAAAAATTTTCATCCCCACACAAACACATGTAAATTAAACAACTTTGTACTGAATGATGGTTGGGTCAAAAAAGGGATAAAAGAGGAAATTATTAAATTCCTCAAACATAAATACAATAAAGCTACCAAAACCTGTGGGATACTGCAAAGCAGTCCTAAGAAGGAAATTTATTGTTTTAGATGCCTATGTCAGAAAAACAGAAAAAACAAGATCAACAACCTAATAAATCATCTTAAGGAAATGGAAAAGTAAGAGACATCCAATTCTAAACCTGGCAGAAGAAAACAAATAGCCAAAATTAAGTCAGAAATTAATGAAATTGAAAAAAAAAATCATTCAGAAAATTAATGAAACCAAAAATTGGTTCTTTGAAAAGATAAATAAAATTGATAAATCTTTGGACATATTAACCAGACATAGAAAAGGAAAATCTCTAATAGCCTCAATTAGAAATGCAAAAAGGACAAATAACAATATATACCACAGAGATACAAAAGATTATATCTTGGGGTGGAGCAAGATGGCCAACTGGAAGCAGCTTCCGAAAGAGGCGCCTGTCCAAAAGGAAAAATACCCTCCAGAAACTGCACAATTAAGCTGAAGACTGGGAGCCCAGCCAAGAGAGAGAAGTGATAAGTGCAGGTCACCTCTGCTGAGGCAAGTTGTGACTCCAAGAAAGCAAGTTTCAGGTACAAAATTCATCTGAAAGGAAAAGTGTCCATCTCCTCCCCACAGAAAGATGTGGGATTTTAGCTTTTCTGTTTCCTTTCTTTTTTCTTTTTGTTTGCTCCAGTGGGTTGTCTACAGACAAGTGGTGAACTGTGGACCTCTTGTCATACCCTACAGAAGAGTGCTATGGGAAGTGGGGTTTGCTTCCCCAGAGTGACCCTGATGTGACTCTGAACACTCTATTTCTAGGCAGAATAACTGAACTAATATTTTCCCCATCATTCTGAACTTTTAGTACACCCTTCCCCCCTTACCTAACAAACGAGAAGCCTAACTCCCACTGAGACTGAGGGAGGAGGTTCTTGAGTAGTGCCCTGACCTCCTACCTGCAGAAACAAGCACCCTACTGGCAAAAGACTCTTGGGGGGCCGCACCGAGCCTCCCTCCCTCTGACTAGGGAATCCACTGGCAACCGTGTGGCCCAGGCTCCATGCCTGCCACCCACAAGGCCTCCACAGGTTTGCCCCTGGCCAGGAACTTCCCAGTGACCATGCGGCCCTGCATCATGAGCCTACAGGGCCTCCGCAGACCCACCTTCTGCAAGTGACTCTGCAGGCTCACCCCCAGCCAGTGACTCCCACAGCAACTGTGCAGGCCTGTGTCTAGGACCCGCAGGGCCTCCACAGGCCTGCCTTCTGCCAGGGACTTTGCCAGTTATTGCCAGTCCTCTGCAGGTCCACCCCTGGCCAGGAACTCACCCGGCGACTGCGCAGCCCCATGTCCTGCTCAGGCAGGGCCTCTGCACCACTGCCAGGGATTCTGCCAGTGACTGTGCGGCTCCGCATTCCATGCCTGCTGGGCCTCAGCATGCCTGCCTCTGGCCAGGAACTCCAGGAGCTGCTCAACCAGTATCCTCCCTCCTGTAAACTCCCTGCCTCTACACTGGCCCCACCCATCTGCCCAAGGACTCCACAAGCCACAGGATCAGGGCCCTCCCTCTGAAGCCCTCCCTGCCTCTGTGTGGGGCCTCCTCCCAGCCAGAGACTGCTGGAGCCCCAGGCTCTCTTTGCCAAAGTCACTGGGCGCCTGGCACTCTCAGAACCATGTGCACCATCCTGCACCTTGCTTCTGGATCCAGTTCCACACTCTGGAGCTGCTCCTGCAGCCAGAACTCCCTGTATGGGGCAGTCCCAGAGGAGCTACATAGGGTCACTCCCTGTAAAGTTCCAGAAACAACAGAGTGATCCTGCCAGGGTCTAATCTTGGAGACACACCTTCCCAACTCTGAAGATGGCCAGAGGCAATGATGAAAAACAATCATGGGGCAGAATCAATGGAAAAACTGGCGACATGAATAATCAAAGTAGATCAACTCATTCAAGGAATGAAAAGGCAGACACAGCACAAGATCCCTTGCATAGGCAAATGGCTGAAATGTCAGAAATCAAATTTCTTCAGAATCTGTATAGCAAATAAGATCAATGGAATGGAGGAAAGGATGGATTAGAATTTCAAGCACTAATCCAAAAGATGACCCAAAAGACGTCTCAAGAATTCAACGAATTCAAAGACAAAATGACCAAAGATTTTCACACATTGAGACAAGAAGTTGCAGCCCTCAAAACCCCAAGAAATACAGTAGCATCCCTCAGCAACAGAATGGAGCAAGCAGAAGAAATGATTTCTGACATGGAAGACAAAACTTATGAATGCTCAGAAACCACCAAAAAGAAAGAGAAATGGAAGCAAAAAACAGATCACTCTCTCACAGAACTCTGGGATAATTTGAAGAAAACCAAAATTTGCCTCATACAAATCCCTGAAAGCGATGAAGCGACTTCTCAAGACACAGAATCTCTTCTTCATGAGATTATGAAAGAGAACTTTACAGACATGCCAAGAGATTCTGAAATTCAGATAGCAGACATTTTCAGAACTCCAGCATGACTCAACCCAAATAAGACATCCTCCAGATACATCATAATCAATTTCACTAAAGTTAACATAAAGGAGAAAATTCTGTAAGCAGCCAGACACAACAAAACCATAACTGACAAAGTGAAGAATATTAGAAAAACTGCAGAGCTCTCTGCTAAAATCTTTCAAGCTAGAAGAGGGTGGTCATAGACTTTTAATCTCCTAAAACAAAATAACTTTCAACCCAGGATCCTGTATCCAGCTAAACGGAGTTTCATTTATGACGGAGAAATTAAATACTTTAAAGACATCTACATTTGAAGAAATTTGCCATAACTAAACCAACTCTCCAGGATATTCTCAGACCTATCTTCCATAACGTCCAGCGTAATATGCCACTGCAAAAGTAAACCAACTCAGAAACTTTTGATCAAATTCCAACTTCCAAATCACGAAGGAATTCAAAATGTCCACTAGACTTTCAAAAGGCTTATCAATATTCTCAATTAATGTGAATGGGTTAAATTGTCCTTTAAAGAGGCAAAGCTTAGCTGACTGGATACAAAAACTCAGGCCAGACATCTGCAGCATACAAGAATCTCATCTTACCTTAAAAGATAAATATAGACTCAAGGTGAAAGGATGCTCATCTATACGCCAGGCAAATGGAAAGCAGAAAAAAAGCAGGTGTTGCAATCCTATTCACAGAGACAATAGGCTTTAAACCAACCAAAATAAGGAAGGATAGGATGGACACTTCATATTTGTTAAAGGTACTAGTCTATATGAAGAGATTTCAATTATTAATATTTATTCACCCACCAGAATACACCTCAATAAAGGGAGGGCAATTAGTGGGAACACACCTACGGTGCATCTTAGCAGGGTACTGGCGAAACTTATTAAAGGTAGAGTATTAATGTCTTTATATAGTGATCAAGGAAATGCCATGAAGGATAGCTGTAACAGTACGATCAAAATATTTCTGAATGTATATGAATCGTGCCCTGTGATTGCACCAATGTACATAATTGTGATTCAATAAAATTATTAAAAATAATAATAATAAATACACAATATCAATAATACCACCACCACTACTACCACCATCTTTTAGCAACCCCCAGTGTTGTGGTTGTTTCTTCTTCTTTTTTTTTCCACCAAAGACTTGTGTCTTAATTGGGAACTGTTCTTCCTCCCCTCCCCCCGAACCCCCCCATGCAGCGCTGGTGGGATAATCCACCTGAGAGCTTTCTGTACACCCTGGGCACAGGATTATCTCAACTCTGCCCACAGGGATTGGTCCAAAAGGATGAGTCACATGACTCAAGCAGGACCAATCAGATTTCTCCCATATTGTGCTGCCAGATAAAATATAGGACACCCAGTTGACTTTGAATTCCAGACAAACCACTGCATTTAGTGAAGCTGCTGTGGCTGCAATTTGCTGGATCTATCCACTTACAGTTGGAGAGAATGACGGTGGTCCATGAGAGAAGCCAAATTGTAAGCACGGTGAACAGGAAACTGCTGGTCCTGAGAACATTGTCTGTGCCTTAAGCCAACCCTAGGTTTGGCTTTCAATGCTGTGAGCCAAGAAATGTCCTTTCTTGACTAAATTCTTCAGAGTTGTGCTTCTGTTACTTGCAAATGACAGTCCTAAAAGTGGCAGAAATTGGTAGCTGGAATTGGCATCGCTGAGCTGAGGAGGAAAGGAGCACCGGAGAATACCCGCTTTACAGCTGGGAAGCTGAGGGCCCCTGTAATGCAGTAGCATCACAGCTGGTTGAATTGTTATCGTGTGCTTACTGAGGATGGCACTGGAGGGGATTGGTAGATATTTTGGGAACATTAGAGAGTGTTTGTTACCTCTATGGCCTCTTGGGAGGCTATAAATATAGTCCATAATAAATGTGGTGGAAGCAGCCCAGTTAGAAAGCAGAGAGGGAAGAGCGGCCGTCATTGACAGTAGACACCCTCCCTTCCTCTTTCTTTAGCCAGTTTTGATGGGATAGACCAGGCGTCTTGCAGAATTGCAGAAGTGGAATTTTCTGCCTCCAGCGACGATGGGAAGGCAGGAAAAAGCATAGCAGAGAAGTTAGATTGGAACTGAGGAGCCAAAGGAAAGGGGAAGCTGATTTCCCAGGTCGCTCTCAAGCAATTCTTTCAGTGCCCCCATCTGTTGATACTTTCATTATAAAGGCGTCCCTGGGCTGCAGCCCCCTGGGAGGGTCAGAAGGGACCTGTATAGAACAATTATTTTCTGACTGCTATCTTTCCAGTTTATAAACTATTGTCCAGTATTCTAATTCTAGCTTGTTTTAAATCCCAATGTATCAGATATTATTGTTACTGTTTGCACAATCGTTGTGTAGACTTTGCCACCTATTTCACAATCTCTCTCTCATTATTCTACTTTGCATTTTAGACCTTTCATTTGGGACTGTTTCTCTTCTGTGTGAAGTGAAAGCTTTAGTATTTAAGAATCATTTTGGGGGGAAGCTGAACCCCTAGGCTCCTCTCCAGTGGGTGATGGGCAATGGTGCAAGGGTGACTTTCTCGCTTTCTCGCATTTTTTTGTTGCCATGATGTAATTGCAATATGTACATTCTTTTTTTGTTTTCTTTTTTCTTTCTTTCCCTTTTTTTTAAATTTCAGAGTATCACAGGGGCACAGACATTTTGGTTACATACATTACTACCGTATGGTTTGAGTCAAAGTGATAAGTGTGAGTACACCCATTATCAAGACAGTGTGGATTGTACTCATTAGGTGTGAGTTTACCCATCCCTTTCTCTGTTTGCCCCCTTGTTTGATTTTCAATGAGTGTTATTTTCATATGTGCACATAAGCATTGATCAATTAGTTCCAGTTTAACAGTGAGCACCTGTGGTATTTGCTTTTCCATTCTCGTGAAACTTCTTCTAAGAATGGTCTTCTGTTCCATTCAGGTTACTACAAGAGGTATCAGCTCACTGTTTTCCTATGACTGAGTACTCCATGGTATACATACACCATGTTTTATTAACCCACTCACACCTGCATTCAATGCTTATAGCAACACAATTCACAGTTACAAAGGTGTAGAATTTAAGAATCTTAAGTCTTGGCCTTTCGGCTGGGGACACCATCTTCCAGTAATTCACCAAAATGACGAACACAAAGGGAAAGAGGAGAGGCACCTGATACATGTTCTCTAGGCCTTTTAGAAAACATGGAGTTGTTCCTTTGGCCACATATATGGCAACTCTACAAGAAAGGTGATATTGCAGACATCAAGGGAATGGGTACTATTCAAAAGGCATGCCACACAAATGTTACCATGGCAAAACTGGAAGAGTCGGCAGTGTTACTCAGCATGCTGTTGGCATTGTTGTAAACAAACAAGTTAAGGGCAAGACTCTTGCCAAGAGGATTAATGTTTGTATTGGGCATATTAAACACTCTAAGAGCCTAGACAGCTTCCTGAAATGCATGAAGGACAATGATCAGAAAAAGAAGGAAGAGCTCTTTGCCTTCGGCACAGTCAGAGTGGCTGCTAACTTGCCACTAAAGACCCTGGTGTCACCATGGGCTGTCGCCCTGCCTTGTGTTACCAGTATTGTAAGAACAAGCCATACCCCAAGTCTCATTTCTGCCAGGGTGTCCCTGATGCCAAGATTCGCTTCTTTGACCTGGGGCAGAAGAAGAAAAAAGTGGATGAGTTCCCACTCTGTGGCCACATGGTGTCAGATGAACACCTGCAGCTCTCCTCTGAAGCCCTGGAAGCTGCTCGTATTTGTGCCAACAAATACATGGTGAAAGTTGTGGAAAAGATGGCTTTCATATCCAAGTGCAGCTTCACTGCTTCCACGTTATCCGCATCAATAAGATGGTATCCTGTGCTGGAGCTGACAGGCTCCAGACAGGTATGTGTGGTGCCTTTGGAAAGCCCCAGGGCACTGTGGCCAGGGTTCATATTGGCCAAGTCATCATGTCCATCCGCACCAAACTACGGAACAAGGAGCATGTGCTTGAGGCCCTTCGAAGGGCCAAGTTCAAGTTCCCTGGCTGTGAGAAGATTCACAACTCCAAGAAATGGGGTTTTACCAAGTTTAACTCAGATGAATTTGAAGACATGGTGGCTGAGAAGTGGCTCATCCCAGATAGCTGTGGGGTCAAATACATCCCCAATTGTGGCCCCCTGGACAAGTGGCGGGCCCTGCACTCATGAGGACTTAACACTGTTTTGCCTATCAATTGCGCCTACCAATAATAAATCCTACTTCCTGTCAAAAAAAGAAGGAAGCCAAAGAGAAAGGTACCTGGGTTCAACTGAATGTTTGCCCAATCATTGAGTAGACTGTGCTACCTGCTGACTTTACCTTTTGTACCAGTCTGCTCCACGCAGAGAAGCACACTTTGTGAGAATCAACGGAAAGGAAGCTGAACTCCTGGAACTCCTTCCCTATGAATTTCTGGCATAATAGGCATACAGCATAGCACACAGGATAACCAAGAGAACCAATGGAACCTATTGTGCTGGAACCTATTTATTCCCCATGAATTCATGGCATAATAGGTGTACAGCATAGCACACAGGATAACCAAGAGACCCCATGTAACAGTAATATAAGGTGCTGGAACCTATTCCTCATGAATTCATGGCATAATAGTCATACAAAGCTTTGTCGTATTCAATAGCAAGGCACCTCCCTGAGCTACTGGAACCTTTCCCTATGAATTCATGGCATAAGAGGTATTAAAAATAAAAGCCTACTATTACTGTAAAAAATAATCTCAAGTCTTAAGTGGTAAATTATTTATTTTTATTATCTCAAGATGTCTTTTTTTTTTTTTGTGACAGAGCCTCAAGCTGTCCCCTGGATAGAGTGCTGTGGCATCACAGCTCACAGCAACCTCCAATTCCTGGGCTCAAGGGAGTCTCTTGCCTCTGCCTCCCACATAGCTGGGACTACAGGTGCCCACCACAACTCCCAGCCATTTTTTGGTTGCAGCCATCATTGTTGTTTGGCGGCCCCAGGCTGGATTCGAACCCGCCAGCTCAGGTGTACGTGGCTGGCGCCTTAGCCCATTAAGCCACAGGCGCCAAGCCATCAAGATGTCTTTTTAAAATCGCCATTATTGAGAGAAAAGTTTCTGAATATAAAATTTCAGTTTGACTGTACTTTCTCTCAACATATTGAAGATAATCTTCCAATGTTTTCTATCCTCCATTGTTACATTTGAGAAGTTGGTATCATCTTGTTTGTAGTCTTGTTTTTTCTTGGATAGTCTTCCATTTTGCTGTAATGTACCTTGGGGTGGGGGTGTTAAAACATTTATTCTAGTTGGAATTCTTGAGGTTTCCCCCAAACCAAGACTGGGTGTTTTTCAACACTTCTGGAAAATTCACAGCTATCATCTCTTCCCTCATTGCCTGTTTCTCCTTCTTTTCACTATTTTTTTTGGAACTCTGATGACAATTATATTAGACCTTCTTGATATATTTTCTTTGTTTAGTTTCTTTCTTATATTCCCATCTTTTTGCCATACTGACGGCACCTAGAGAATTTCTTCAGATCACTTATTTTACCACTTTTCTTTTCACAGGCAATTAATCTGCCATTTATATGTTTATTGAATTTTTAATTTTAATTATTATGGTTTTTTTCCACAAGTAATATTTCATTCACTTTTTAATTTCTTTCTTTCCCCATGTGTATTTATGTGTATATTATGTTATATGCCCCCAAATTCCAATATCTAAAGTTCTTCTGAATGTGATCTTTTTCCCTGAGTATTCTCACTCACCATACTTTATCTCTTTGTGTGTTTTCATGTTTTGAAATTTGGGGCAGCAAGCTGTTGATTGTCCTTGAGACTTTATTTCAGATGGTTCTTGGGGACTTCTTTGAGATTGAGTTTTTCCAGAGAGGATTTCTATTTGCTTCTGTAGTGCCCAGGGGCACCATCTGAAGTTTATTTTGGACCTCAGAACTAGTATAATTTTGGATCCTAAAGTTGTATAAGAGGTGGCCTGTGTTTACACTAAGTTTTCCCCTTTCAACCAATGCCAGGGTCCAGATATGTAAGCTTCTTTGCTTTCTCTTTGCAGAGATCCAGGTTTATTTCTTATTCGTTTTTAGAGTGTGTGGCCCCTTTGATCTCAGCCTTACACAGGGATTTTACATTAGATCTCCAGCCTTGGGCTATGGCTGAGTTTGATCTCCTGTCCCCCACACCTCAGGTAGTTCTCAGAGAAGAACCTCAAAGTGTCTAGGGGTTAATAGAAACCTGCTGGGAAGAAGCTGACTTTGGAACTTATTTTCTTTCCAGACTTCTTATTTCACTTTGTTTTAGGGATTTGCAGATTTCTTACTCTTGTGCCAGCTTAGTAATGCAAAAAATATTTTTATCTACCATTTAGCAGTTTTAGTCAGCAGGGTCCTCGTGGCAATCAAATCTACTTTGCTATTGGGGATGAGCTATTATGTTATTCTTTATTACTCAGGTTAAATTCTTGTTAAAACCACCATCAGCTTTATCTCCATCAATTTAGGGTTTCTCTTTTCTTTTGCTTCTTGGATGGGTGGGAGAGAGTTTGCAGTGCCAAAACATGAATGTGGGAGCAGGGTTACCCGATCTCAATATCACCAGCCCATGTGAGCACAGGTGGAGATTATCCTCCTGAATCACCACGGACCCATCTCACAAGCCATAGGACACTTGCCAGCAGTTTTCTTTGCCACTTTTTGTGGCTGCGTTAACACCCCACTAGGACCTGGACCATCAGTCCCTTCTCTGAATTACAGAAACATGTTCATTCCCACAGGGCAGGTTGGATAGCAGGAATGGAGTTGGGGTGTCCTCCTCCAGTGAGTTTGATACAGGGCCTGGCCCTGTTCACCTGGATTCTGGGAAAGGGAGTGGATGGAACTTGGGCTACAGCTGAGCTGAGACAGCTTTGAAGGAGGTGACCCATGGACATAAGAACCTAGGGACTGAGTAGATCTAAGGGCGTAGACAGCCCATCCTTGGCCAAGAAGAAGAGGGTCTGCACAGGAAAATCAGCCATTGCTAGTTCAGGAAGGAGAGTTTGTAGTGAGTGAGGATTTCCCTCGTCCAGAGATTTTCCTTCTATCAGTCTCTCTGCGTCTCCCAGGGGATGGACCCACCATTCAAACTTAGCCTCATTCAAACTCAGTCCTCTCTCCCTTTCTCTCCCTTTCCCTCTGACTGTTTCTTGCTACCGTCCTTTATTTCTTAAAGCATCCATTACATTTTTATTGATTTAAAAATAATGTTCATTTTTCTTTTATTATAAAAGCTATCTATGTTCAGGATAGAAAGCTTAGAACATGTAAAAAAGTACCGGGAAGTAATTAATGTTTCACCACAATCCCATCTACTATTATTCATAACAGTTATTCACAGTCTGCTGTATATATTCATATATTTGCCATCTATACAGCAGGAAACACACAATTTAATAATTTGTGTTATAAAATGTGGATGATATTCTGTGGCCTTATTTTTATAGGCTGCTTTCTTCCCACCTAATAATTGATTACGAAAAATTTTATTGCTCTAAACATTCCTTGAACAGATTATTTTTAGTGACTCATCTATTCCATTGTATAGATGGAATGTCAGGTATTCAATCAAGTATTGTGCATTAGGGTGTCTTCCAATTTTTTAGTTTTATAAATAACTCTTTGATCAACACATTTGTATATAAATTTTTGTACCTGATTTTTTTCCTGTGCATAGATTGGTGTAAATGGAATTGCTGGTTAATTTCTTGAGGTTTTGGATAACCATACAGAGGTATTATATAATACGGCGATACATGTATATATACATTTAAATTATGTCATTTGAAATGCTAAAAATTGTGTTCTGCAAAATTGTGCACTACAAGTCACATGACTTAGGGGAACATACGTTTGAGGCAAATAGCTCAAAATTTATGTTCTGTTGTAACCACAACCCTAACAAAAAATTACAAAACTCATAAAATGCGATTTAAAAATTAACTGGATTTATAATAAATAGAGAAACAACTACGTCACATATTGGACTTTTAAAAGTTGTTTGCTGGAAAGATATGTAAGGAAGAATTGGAGATGAGATGCTGAGTTATGGAGATAAGGAAAAGAGCGCAGGAAGGCATTTTTAGGTAGTGAGGACTTTCAAGGCAGAACAGGTGGCCAGACCTAGCCAGGAGGAAGCATGTGGGTGAAGGAGCAACCTGCACGGCACCCTCCCATCCCCTGGGGCTTTCTGTGATCAGCTGTGGAAGTGGACTTTGAGTTTAGCTGCTGCTGTTTGGTTGTTTAAACACAGCCTTCTGGTAAGAATCAATGCCCCCTCTGGGTTCTACTGACACCTTCCCTTTCTGCAAATCGCATATAACCCCATCCTCATTATAGAAGCAAATGCTGTAGCCAAACAGATCGTATTGCAAAATTACTGTCCAGAGAGATTGTTTCCATATACTTTCACCGTTAGTGTATAAAAATCCTTAACTGGACTTTACCCAACACGAAGTATTTATGCTCTTTAAAGTTTTGTCAATTTGATAGATTAAACGTGGTCTTTAATTTTAAAATGTGCATTTCCTATTACCAGGGAAGTTGACTATTTCTTATATGTTCTTTAGCCAATTATACATCTTTTCTGTGAATTGTTGGGGCTTGTATTTTGCCCATTTTTTTCTATTAGAGTGTTAGTGTTTTTCTTATTGATCTTTTGTTATATATGGAGGTTATTAATCTTTTCTCTGTGGTAATTATGTCAAATATTTTTCTCAGCTTGTCATTTGCTTTTCAGTTTTGTTTATGAACCTTTTGCAATGCAGAAGTTGGGAAAATGTCATCAGGTCTCTTTTCCTTTGCTACTTTAGTCATTGCCCTATACTTGGAAAATTCTAGCCTATTCAGCGTTCAGTTAAATATTTACATATATTCTTTTCTTTATCTTTTTCTTTTTTTTTGAGGTTTAGTGGATAGATGAATTTAATTTTTAAATTTTTTTTATTAAATCATAGCTGTGTACAGTAATGCATTTATGGGGTACAAGGTGCTTGTTTTATATACAATTTGAAATACTTTGATCAAGTTGGTTAACATAGCCTTCACCACACTTTCTTAATTATTGTGTTTAGGCATTTATACTCCATACTTAATAGATTTGACATGTACCCTTGTAAAATGCACCATAGATGTGGTCCTACCAATTACCCTCCCTCCACCCATATTCTCCCCTCTGTGGGGGGGGAGGAGGGCTGTAGTTGAGTTATAGCTTTTGTATGGAAGTATGTTTGCTTATATATTGGTTTCATACCAGAGCTGAGTACATTGGATACTTTTTTTTCCATTCTTGAGATACTTTATTGAGAAAAATATGTTCCAGCTTCATCCATGCAAACATAAAAGAGGTAAAGTCTCCATCTTTTTTAAGGCTGCATAATATTCCATGATACACATATACCACAATTTATTAATCCATTCGTAGGTCGATGGGCACTTGGGCTTCTTCCATGACTTAGCAATTCTGAATTGTGCTGCACTAAACATTCTGATACAAATATCTTTGTTATAATGTGATTTTTGCTCTTCTAGGATATATGCCTAGTAAAGGAATTGTAGGATTGAACTCCTAGGCTCAAGTGATCTTTCTGCCTCAACCTTCTGCGTAGCCAGGACTATAGGTGCTGCATGCCACTATGCTCGTCTAATTTTTAAATGTTTGTATAGACAAAGTTTTTCTATGTTGCTCAGACTTTTCTAGAACTTCTAGCCTCAAGCAGTCCTCCCAGGTAGACTCTCCCAAAGTTGCCAGCTCTTTTAGGCTGTCTCTGAATCTTTTAATATACTGTTGAAAGTACTTCTGTACATGTACAGAAAGGATTAGGTGTGTGTTAATGGATTTATGCTAAGACAGTTGTGATAAATGTTTACAAGTTATCACAGCATTGTGAGTACTGAGGTGAGTAAGTGATGAGAACATCACCAAAGTGTCCAGTCCTACAAACATGTCTTTTTGCTGACAATAATTTTTCTGACTATTGTATTGCAGCTGTTGAAAATGGACAGATTGATGTGTTAAGGCTGCTTTTTCGACATGGAGCAAATGTTAATGGATCCCATTCTATGTGTGGATGGAACTCCTTGCACCAGGCTTCTTTTCAGGTAACTTCTGATTTTATTATTCATTCCCATGTAAATTGTATGTTTTGCCCTTTTAAAGTGACAGTTCTGTACCGGTTTTGATTCCTACTTGACCGTGATTTATGATGGTTAGTGCAATACAGAAAAAGCAGTCTAAATGCTAATGATCATTCTGAATAAGCCAACTGCTATCTTAGCTATAGCAGTTTGGGGCTATAGGGATTATCTAAATTTTTCAAATGTTGATAACATAGTTAAGCAACCACCAGAATATTAGGGATATAAGTGATAAAGAGCATGGCTTATTTTATTTATAAAAGTGTGTTTGAAAATTGTGGTAGCTCTTTAGTATTGGGGTTAACAAACTAATTTTGCAGGATTTTATGAGGATTATAATTCCTAGAAATCAGTATTTCATGTTTACATTTAATGGACTACCTAGAGGTGTAGGATGATCTAATTGGCCACTTCTTTCCTAGTGCAATACACTGTTTTATTTTTTCCATCTTCACAGTGTCCTTGAATGAGAGGATAAAAAAGAAAAAAAACAAAACACAGTAAGAAAAAAGCTACCTTAGATTTTCTTTGTTTTTTCTTTATTTAAAATATGAATCTGTGCTTTAGGAAAATGCTGAGATCATAAAATTGCTTCTTAAAAAAGGAGCAAACAAGGAATGCCAGGATGACTTTGGAATCACACCTTTATTTGTGGCTGCTCAGTATGGCAAACTAGAAAGCTTGAGCATACTTATTTCATCGGGTAAGATTAATCCATTAGCCTTTGAACTGTTAAGATCATGAGCTTTAAACTTTGTATCTTTGTAGGAATTATTCAGTTCTTGACACAAATATAAATCAGGTTTTGAAATTTATGGTTTTTATATAAGTGGTAAATAAGAGTAAATGCAAGTTGATTTAGAAACCTGGTTATTAAGTGTCTTTTACTAACAAAGCAAAGCACAGCTGTTCATTTATCTGAGTAGGAGCATAATGATCTATTAAAGCAGGTTTATTGACAAGTTGAATGATGAGGCTGTCCTTTCTTGTAGGGACCTGAGCAGTTTCAACTCTAGGATTTAAGACTAGTTTAGGATTAATTAATTTATTATGTGGTTATTTTGTATATTAAAACTTTGTTTTCTGTTTTGTTAATTGTGTAATTATTTAAATGGTTTTATTTCAAAGCATTTTTATGCTTTATTATGTTAATAGCAACATGAGCCCATTAAAGATTCTTCTGTGACAACCATTCCACATTCAGCATTCCTAAAGAAGAGGCTGTTGAGGTGGCAGTCTTAACTTTTGTGTGATATTTTTGTGACCGGCAATGGTTTTGCAGAGGTTTTTAAAATCCTCCAAACGTGATGAAGCATGAGTAGTCAAGAGAAGGAGATTACTACCAGATTTGCTGTCAAAATTTGCAATTTTTTTAACACCTATGTTTTTTATAAACTGCCTCTATATAGACAATAAGTTTATTTAGACAGCAGGGCACATACTTTCTTATTTCTGCTTTCTCCTTATAAACCTTCAAACACATACGTTGAAGAAGGAAGTAAAAGCAATTACATGCCAATTTAAAGTGTCTTTTATAAATAATGAGCCTGTAAATCTTGAGTTAGGAGGAATCTCCAAGATGATTTATTTAAACATGTATACATAGTTTTTAAAATTAAGAATTCCAGGCCCTATGTATTTAACTGCTTTGTCAAAGATCTAGAAACCGTTTCTTAACAGAATCAAGGCTTGGACCTAGGTCTTCTGACTTCTGATCTTCTTTCTTGTTCTGTGTCATACCTTCCTTGGGACTTTTCTAATTCATTTTCTGACTTCCAGTCCTATGAGTTCCAATCATTAGTGTTTAAATTGATATTTGGAACAAAATAGGGTAAGCAGTATCTTAACTGCTGAGTTTGTTTCCTGCCGCTAGAGCTCTAAACACCTGTTTTGTTTTGTTTTGTTTTGCTTTGTTCTGTTTCCCCACCCTCCTCTCCTCTCAGAATTGTTATAAACAGCAAGTTGAAAAGGTATGGTGACATTGTAACTATATATATTGCCAACTTTGTAAAATGACTTCTCCTTTCAGTGAATTGCCTGTCATTTTTCCATCTTTCCCACCTTTAGTCTTACAGGGACTGGTTCCTTATTCTTTCTGATCCTTCAAAATTGTCACTCAAAATGAAGCATTGATTAAAGAAGGTTAAGAAAGTTTTTTTCTTGACTTAGTATTTTCTCAGTTATGGTGTTTACTTATTTCTAAAGCTGATGGCAGGTGAAGCATCTACCCTATGTAAGTCAAGATTCCAGTTGTGTAGCATTTGGAATTTTTGAAGGTTCCATGGACTCTTTAACTTGCCATTTGTATTTTCTACAGTTTTTATCCATCTCAGGGGTTTAGTTCATTCTCTTAAAAAAAAAAAATAGTCTTTTATGGACTATTCTCTTAAAAAAAAAATAGTCTTTTCTCCCTTGATGATGATTGTCTACTGAGATATGTTCCAGAAATTTTAAAATTCTCAGTCATATAGTAATGCCATACTTAGCATATTTAATACATTATTTGCCAATAAGAAAAGTTTGAGGATGTCTGCTATTTTCAAAACATTCACAAAAATCGAGTTCAACATTTTCATATCTTTTATACACTGGTATCTAAATAATGTGTTTAGATTTATGTTTTCTAAAATCTCAGACACTTTTTATTGTAGGCTTTATTTATCATGTAATGGCCATGAAGGAAGAGATATAATATAGTTGATATTAGTTTTAAGGCTTAGCTCCCATGAATGTGATATCTTAGGAAGTATTTTTCAAAAATCTTAGCCTGAATCAATTACTGGAATCTGTAAAGACTCATAATTTAGAATTTGCTTTTTAATAATTATTAGAAATGTTACCTGTTTTTGATGGTTTACAGTTTTTATGTCTACTTAATTAGACCCACAGAGTACTTCTTGGAGGAAAGATTGTAATCAGAGGAATCCTTCATTGAATAAGATTTTTGTTTTAACTTAAAAATGAATTGTAAAATACGAATCACTTGTTTTGTTGCTGACATAAAAGCAAAAACAATTTAATTGATTACCAAGAAGTAAGCAAAGAAGTGTGTTTATAAAACAACATCCAGTGTGGGGGGGGTGAAGTTATCATACTATGAAACCCTTTTATGGCAATTGTTTTGAAATTTATGTTGATTATTACTTTTTTTTTTTTTAACATAAAGGAAGATTATCTGTTATCTGTTTTATTTTGTATTAGGTGCAAATGTCAATTGTCAAGCCTTGGACAAAGCTACTCCCTTGTTTATTGCTGCTCAAGAGGGTCACACTAAATGTGTAGAGCTTTTGCTGTCCAGTGGGGCAGATCCTGACCTTTACTGTAATGAAGACAATTGGCAGTTACCTATTCATGCAGCTGCACAAATGGGCCATACGAAGTAAGTGTTTAAAACAGAAAATAAAAATGGTCTCATAATTAAAAGCTAAGAAAAAATAAATCTGGACCAGACCCTTTATGTCCAGGCAAAGTCCATGGTAGTCCATTCCCTACCAGTTTGCTAGGTGACTAGGTGCACCCTAAACTGTCCCATGCCATCCTCAGCTCCCTTAGTTCTGCATGTTCATAGCATGAAGCATAGGTGCTAGAGACTGGGTGGCCTCAGGGGCTTTCCCAGGGTCTTGTGTCTCCTGGTTGATTCCTCCAGTTGTGCTCACATCCTCCCCTCCTTCCTAGTTTTATCTCAGGCATCTTCAGCTGTTAGTCTGATGGCCTTATTTACTTTTCTTCCCAGATCCAGAAAAGTTGGAGTTTGTGGTGCCTGTTGGGGTGAAGTCTTTCTTTTTTGTGTGCTAGGTAGTCCTTCCCATTTTAAGCCTTTTGATTGGACTTCTCTTTATCCAATCTCAAATCCAACCCAGTACTTTCCCCTACTTGTGATTAGCCCAGAGCTCCCATGAAATTATTGGTATTTTTTGGAGATAGAGTAAATTGGGGGTTCCAGGAACCTTAGATGCTGATAATATGGTTACAACTGTGAGAATATGGCTGCCTATCATAAATTGATACAAAACAATTTTAGAAATATATGCTTAAAATCTTTAGAGTTATAATTATATAGTAATACTCTTATTGTTAGTATTATTTAATTTAAACGTAATAATAATAAAATGGTCATTACTTTATTTCATATATTTGTATGTATAATAGAAAAACAAATTCTGTGATTTAACCATTATGCCACTTGGTGGCATGATATCAACATTTTACTGTTTCTTTAAAGATATTTGTAAACAAATTTATGCCTTGTGGGATAGAAAGTATGATTTTTCCCAACCCATTTAAAATAATTAAACACCTTTATTAAATTTAAGAGACACTAAACAGACTGTTTATTTAATAACAAAATACTTAGGTTTTAAAATTTAATATTTTTGCCAATTCTTTTTTTTTTAGAGACAGAATTTCACTTTATAGCCCTTGGTAGAGTGCTGTGGCATCATAGCTCATAGTAACCTCCATCTCCTGGGCTTAGGCGATTCTCTTGCCTCAGCTTCCAAGTAGCTGGGACTACAGGTGCCCGCCACAATACCTGACTCCCAATTCTCGATCATTTATTTAAAGATAAATATTAGATACAGTTATATTCTGACCTTCAAATTGATACCAAAACCCACTTGGGAATTTGTTTTCAGTTGTTTTCAATTTTGAGAATTCTGTTTGTCATTGATGTTTTCCTTCAGAGTCTACTCAAAGGCAACCTCTTCTGTAAATATAAATTCTCCTTAAATGTATCTTAGGCCTACCTTGCATAAGGAAAAGTAGCAAAGAGAAATATAATGTTATAAAGATACTTTGGAATAGCTATGCCTGTTTTTTTCCCAGAAAGAGGGGACTATCAAGTTTAATCCCTTCAGTTTTATTTTCACTTTTGGAAAAGTGGAATAGTCCTTTTACTCTCTTGCTGACTGCTAGCAGTAAGCTTATAAAGACTCTAAGAATTTTTGTTTTAATGATTTTCCTTAGGCCTTTCTCTGCCTAGCAACCAGCTTCTTTTTTTTTTTTTTTTTTAATTTCAGATTAATATGAGGGTATAGATGATTAGGTTACATTGTTTGCATTTTTTAGGTAAAGTCCAAGTTGTAGTTATGCCTCTCATCCAGGAGATACGCTGTATACCCTTACATTGTGCCTGTTAGGTGAGAGTTTACCAATTTTCCTCCTTCGTTGTCCCTTTCCCCACTTAGTTTGTGTTTTTCTTTTACGTGTGTGTCTGTCCGTCTACTGGTTTCATATTAGTATCGAGTACATTGTATACTTGCTTTTCCATTCTTATGATACTTTACTAAAGAGAATGTTCTCCAACTCCATCCAGGTCAATATGTCTCTACCTTTTGTATGGCTGAATAATGTTCCATGGTGTGTGTGTGTGTGTGTGTGTGTGTGTGTGTGTGTGTGTGTACCACAGTTTATTAATCTATTCATGAGTTGATAGATACTTGGGTTGATTCCACATCTTGGCAATTGTGAATTGAGCTGAGATAAACATTTAAGTGTGTATGTCCTTATGGTAAAATCTACCTTCTAGGTAGATGCCTACTAATGGGATTATGGGATCAAATGGAAGATCTACTTTCAGATCTTTGAATTCTCCATACTTCTTTCCAAAGTATTACGTTAGAGTGTTCCCTTTCTTCCACACCCTTATCAGCGTCTGCAGATTTGAGACTTTGTGATATGGGCTATTCTCACTGGGGTTAGGTGATATCTCAGCGGGATT
Organism: Arctocebus calabarensis; assembly: GCA_963573935.1. Classification (NCBI taxonomy): domain Eukaryota; kingdom Metazoa; phylum Chordata; class Mammalia; order Primates; family Lorisidae; genus Arctocebus; species Arctocebus calabarensis. The sequence continues at coordinate 4,881 of CAUYON010188579.1, read as the reverse complement.
TTCATTTGCATGACTGTGATAAGTAAGGACGATGGCATTTTTTTCTTTTTTTTTTTTTTTTGTCCATTTGTCTGTCTTCTTTGGAGAAGGTTCTGTTCTTATCTCTTGCCCAGTGTTAAATGGGATTGTTTGCTCTTTTTTTTGTTGTTGATCAATTTGAGTTCTCTATAGATTCTGGCAACCAATTTCTTCATAAGTTTACCTCAGTGTTTAATGAGCTCATATTCTTTTAAGATAATAGAATATTTTAGCAGAAATTCTAATTTCTTTTTTTTAATTTTTTTAATTTTTTTTGAGACAGAGTTTCACTATGTCGTTCTTGGTAGAGTGCTGTGATGTTACAGCTCACAGCAACCTCCAACTCTTGGGCTTAAACAATTCTCTTGCCTCAGCCTCCCAAGTAGCTGGGACTACAGGTGCCTGCCACAACACCTGACTATTTTTGTTGTTGTTATAGTTATCATTGTTGTTTTAGCTGGCCCACCCTGGGTTCGAACTGTCAGCCTTGGTGTATGTGGCCGGCACCCTAACCACTGCGCTATGGGCACCATCCAGAAATTCTAATTTCTTTCTGATGCAGATTCTATTCTTTATGTCAGTTATCTTTAAACATTTTTACTAATTGGAAACATAAAACTAGGTAGTATTTTTAAGAAGGAAATAGTTTTTTTGATACGAGTTTATATTTAGTATAATGAAGTGTTAAATAATTTATTAGCTCCTAAACTAACATAAAATTTGAATTGGAGGGGGTGAGATCGTAGTGGTGATAAGGTAAATAATTCATGAAAAAAATAAAATTGAAAAACACCTTATCTATTTACTTGTGGAGCATTATTTAATTTTGTTCCAGATGTACTAAAGGACTGTTGTTTTAAGCAATAGTAAGTATAACTTTTAGAATAACTATATAAAATACAGTAATTTAATGTATGTATAAAGTATGCTAAAGACAAAGTATCTTTAAATCAATCAGTCAGTGATTCTTTAAAATTGTGCTATAGAAATGCTGCCCATGCTCATGTACATACAAAAACATTAAATGCTCTTGTTTGTGTATTTGTAGAATCTTGGACTTGTTAATACCACTTACTAACCGAGTGTGTGACACTGGGCCAGACAAAGTGAGCCCTGTTTATTCAGCGGTGTTTGGAGGACATGAACAGTGCCTAGAAATATTACTACAGAATGGCTACAACCCGGATGCCCAGACATGCCTTGTCTTTGGATTCAGTTCACCCATGTGTATGGCTTTCCAGAAGGAGTATGTATCTTTGCTATATTTTTATTCTGTTTTTGATTTATGGAGATGTATTCCCAAGTGTCTTTATTTTGTGGTGAAACTTAATAGTTTTGTTAGTGATAAATTATTAAGGTAGAAAACAAACAAAAAACCTCTATGTGGACTACTTTGTTCTGTCAAGCTGTAGCAAAAATTAAGTGATAATATCAAATTGTTTTCTCTCCCTCTTTGAATCTGGGTTAAATTTTTAGTGTAACCATTTTAGAAAGTACTTCCAAGTGAAATACAGGAATTCTCTGATATTATTGGTCTTCAAAACAATTCAAGAATTAAAAATAGGAGTTTATCAAGTGAGGCAGTGACTTTGATTCAGATCAAATTTATATTAATGGAAATTTATATTAAGAAGACTTCTTATGACTAAAAATAAAACTTTAGTTTTATAGATATTATTGTATTTTTCATGTATTTGATGTTTCTCACTTCTTGATCTGGCCAGAACAATTAAGTTTTAAAAGTCTCAAAAATAATTGTTCTAATCTGTCTTGATCCTACAAATAAATGAAGAATTATTGTTGTTTTATTAGCTTCTGGCCAATAACTTTGTCTATAACACTCCTAAAATTTTAAAATAGATAATAAAAATAAGGCTATGTATAAGAAAAATCCTACTGAGTAATATCGGTGATCCATCCAGTATTGGAATAGGTTGGGAAGACAGGTGCTATTTTTTAAAATGATGCAGAAGAGGTTGCAGGTATGCCTTAAATTTCATTGGCTTTTTTGAATCCAACATTTTGGATCTCTTATTGTGCTCTAATTTAAATAGTTGTCAAAACTTACTTACTGAGCTTTTCAGACTTCACCATCTCTTAACACTAGCTATGAAAATAGTTTATTTTGTTACAAATTTAAACTTCTAGAGCTTCCAGGTAAATATTTTAGTTTCAATATTTAGGGTTTTGATTATTCTGAGACCTGTTGTATGTAAACTTACATGATTTCATAGAATTTTTTTGAAACCACTCAAGTTTAATCTTTCTAAACAGAGGAGCCCTAATTACTTTACCTTTAGGAAGGCTGCACTGATGATTTCGTTTCTCTTGTCCTTTTCTGTTACTGTATCTAACTTCATTACAGAAATGAATATTTTTTACTAGATCAGAATAGAAAATGGTTTTAGATAGCACGTGTGTGTAGCAGTGGTCTTTTTTGGCCTTTGTCTTTTGGAGGAGTGATGTTTTTGGTCCTTCTGGTTCACAGTAGCTAAGGCATGCTTCATCATCTTATAAGTATAGTTTGAATTAAGTCGTGTTACACAGTGCCCTGTTAACCCTGAAATACTTTTATGATACTTCTTGAGAGCTGGGCGCTATGTTTCATGCTATATGTGGATTCCGATAAATGAAGTTTGATGGGAAAGGTCTTAAGTAGGCTTCTGTATTTTCCAAGATTAGTTGAAATTGTAAGGGGCAGCCCTCTGTTGTGGAAAGATCCAGTTATTAAGACAAGGAGGATTATGACAGACCAGACAGCTTTTAGAGAGAATAGGGCAAGCTTCCTCAAATCTGTCTCTCTGACTAAAGGAGAGAGCTTAGACTTTTTAGGAGGGATCACGTGCTTTTGGGCAAGTTGAGGAGAATGGTAAATTTTGGCATTAGTAAGTCTGCCCTGGAGGCTTCAGAATCTTAACTCTATTGTCTTATGGAAAATCTACCATTTCTGAGAAACAACTCAGAAGGCCAGGTAGTTAGTTAAGGGAAAAGATTGGTTAAAAAAACATATAGGGGTCAATGAAATTTGCTTATGGAGCTGGTTACACGTTTTCCCCTTTGATTTCTGCAGTCAGTAACATTAATTAACCAGTTATAAAGTCAGCACTATTTATTCTCCTGTTAAGCTTAGTGAGGACGGTGACATATAGACCCTATTCTTTGAGAATTTAAAACCTAATGGTAAAAATTGTATTTAGTGGCATTTGTTCTACTATCTTCTGCTATCTCTAGCAAAGAAGTGTTTTTAATATATCTGTGGAGGCTAAAGCAACTCCTTGGGTGCTAATCTGCCATGTTGACTTCTGATTTATCCTTGTTGTAAGAATGCTTTTAAGATTTCTACTTTACTGTACTGTTAAAACCTGCACTTAAATCAGAACAACCCCACCCATAAGGGATATTTCCTTACCTGTTGGGATATTCCTTTACCATTCTTGTATTTCCCTGAGGGATCGATTTCAATGGTCCTACACATTCCTTCCCTGTGGTCGAAGCCATAGGTCTGTGGAGTGGGGAGGGGCGCTAATAGCTTGGGCATTTGCCAAATTGTCTTGCAGCCAGCTGCCTGCAAGTGGCTTCTGTTCATAAGTCCCTATTAAATGTTTCTTTCTGAGAAAATGGATTTATCAGCCTCTGTCTTCTAGCTCTCAACTTCCTCAGATTTTGGGGAAGTTTATACAGACCTGCCCGCTGAGGAACAATATACACTCCTAAAAGGCAAGGATCCAGGCGGGCGCTGTGGCTCACACCTGTAATCCTAGAACTCTGGGTTGATGGATTGCCTGAGCTTGTGAGTTGGAGACCAGCCTGAGCAAGAGGGAGATGCTGTCTTTGAAAATAGCTGGACATTGTGGTGGGTGCCTATAGTCCTAGCTACTCGAGAGACTGAGGCAAGAGAATTGCTTGAGTCCAGGAATTTGAGGTTGCCCTGAGCTCTGGGGCCATAGCACTCTAAGGGTGACAAAGTGAGACACTCTCAAAAAAAAAAAAAAAAATAGAAAACAATGATCCCATTTTTTCTGCTGCATCTAGGATAAGTATAAATATGAGCCATTTTATCATTCTTGAATAGTGACATAGATTTTTATTTTTGTTTTCCTTTCATAAGTAGTCCAAAGTTGTATTTTATATGTATTTTTTTTTTTTGAGACAGAGCCTCAAGCTGTCACCCTGGATAGAGTGCTCTGGCATCACAGCTCATAGCAACCCCCAATTCCTGAGCTCAAGCGAGTCTCCTGCCTCCGCCTCCCAAGTAGCTGGGACTACAGGCGCCCGTCACAACGCCTGGCCATTTTTTGGTTGCAGCAGTCATTGTTGTTTGGCGGGCTCAGGTGTATGTGGCTGGCGCCTTAGCCCGTTGAGCCACAGGTGCCAAGCCATATATGTATTTTTTTTTTCATACATGTATTTTTTATTTACATTTTTTAACCATAAGTTTAATTTGGATTTAGAAGACCCCATTTTGTTTCTTTGGATACTACCCAATAGACACCATAAGGTAACTGTTGGAGGGTCTAACGCAGCCCCACTCAAACCCTTTTCCCCTTCCCCTTCTCCTTCCTTCCTAAGACAAAGACACAAAGGGTCTGGCTAGCCCCACCCACCAGAAGTTCTTACTAAAGGACCCAACCTGACAGGCAACCTGTGTAATGTGCCCACCCCCCCTATAAAAAGGATCTCTGGGCTCGGCGCCTGTGGCTCAACGGGCTAAGGCGCCAGCCATGTACACCTGAGCTGGCGGGTTTGAATCCAGCCCCCGAACCCGCCAAGCAACAATGACAGCTGCAACCAAAAAATGGCCAGGCCTTGTGGCGGGCGCCTGTAGTCCCAGCTACTTGGGAGGCGGAGGCAAGAGACTCGCTT